>NDFZ01002034.1:0-16132 GCA_002192655.3 Mamestra configurata | reverse complement strand
TTGGGTAACACGGTAGTTCTTGGCAAGACTGGAGTCAGATTCACTGGCTTCTGACTATCCGTAACGACTGCCAAAGATCTACAAATAAAAGCCGAAATCAACGGCTTAACATGCCTTGCAAGGTATGTTGGAAACTCGGTGTGTTAGATATTCACTAAGATTAAGATAGTCACCCACCTACAGACCAACCTTGGCAAGCGTAGCTTAACCTTGAAGATTGACCCGTGGGGCTGTTATTATTTAGCCCCAAGCTCCTTATTATTGGATTAAAAATACCCAGTACCGAAATTGAGTCACCAATCCATTGAAAAATAATTATCAAAAATTCATGAGACTTAATTATCACACACATTATTGGCAGACTTTTTTTTCTATGCCAGCAGAACACAACTTCAATACTACTAAGTATTTGTTCAATTCAAAGTCATAATATATTAAGATATAGTCGATTAATTATCTTTGGATGTGTGTAGCCATAACTAATGTTCTTTAATTATTGTATTTTAACACTTAGGCCACCGTGAAAGCAATTGATCCACTTGTCAGTATGTTTATCATAATGATGATCACACTGGTTTGACATCATAGCAACATTGTTTATCGGAATAGGATCATATTTAACTACTGTCTCACCTATTGTTCGACTTTTAATTGTATTCAATAACTTGACAGTTGAAGGTCATATTTAGATAAAAAAGATAGTGAGGTGGTGTAAGAATGAAAACTATTAAAAATTGTNTGAGGTGGTGTAAGAATGAAAACTATTAAAAATTGATTCTGAACTGTCAAGTTACTGAATACAATTAAAAGTCAAACTATAAATGTATTCGAAAACATTTCCAACAATATAATGGAACCCTAAAAACATTATATTCATGTATAATACCTACCTAACTGAATACATATTGTGACAAACGTAAAAAATTACAGAAAAATAAATCTAATATGTTTTACTAATAAATTTTACAGTGGGTAAAATAATGGCCACTTACAGACTTATTCATAAAAAAAGAAATCTAAACATTTTGCTTAGTTTAAATAGTGATTTGAAAAATCCTTATTGAAATGTTCTATGGTAATTTTGAATTTAGAATCTGATCAGTATTTAAACCAAGCATATGGTTAAAAGTTTTTATAAATAGGGCTGAATAACATTTCAATGAAGCCTTCAAACTCCATTTAACTCATCAAAACCATATTATAAATTAATTGAACTATGGCCAAGTCAGGTATAACATCAGAATGTTTAGAAATTACAGCAGCTGTTAGTCTTTCGGGCAGTCTTGTAGAACAATTTACTCTGCATCGATAGACTCTCAGTCTTAGCAACAACATCATCTAATTTCTCACCTCGTTCTAACACTGCCTTTATTGTATCATGTAGAATAATCTTTGTTTCATCCAAGTCATTCTGTATTTTGGTCAATGCATCAGCTTCCCGGGGGTTCTGGTATTTTGTTAAGTATTCTGGGAGGAGGTGGAAATCTGTTCTATCTTCCGTACCAGTTGGCCATTGGCTTGCAGGCACTGCTGCAGTAAATTCGTCCAGTATTTTAGTGATCAAAGTGTGCGCCACTCTATTTGGGTACTCATGGTCAGATATCAAGACTCCTGCCAAGTTGTCTGCTCTCACATACACCTGGAGCATGTACTCTCCCTCTTTAACAGACTGTCGAGATGCTGGCTGAGTTCTTTCTACTATTGTTTTACTAACAAAGACCATAAACTCTTGAACAGAGCCGCGTTGAAATATACTGAAGCTCTGCAGGTTGTATGCTGCTTTGAGGAGGGTAGCATTGTTCACCCCTTTGTAAAGTACTCCCAGTGCATAGATTTTTACCATCTTGATAGCAGATTAAACTATTTCAGGTACTCCACGTAAACTGAAATTGAGATTAATAGTTTAGATCCCAAAAGAGTAAAATAAGAACACTTATATTTTGGTCAAAGGGTCACTAAAATAAGTAAAAAGAACCTTCTTTGTGATGATACCACTTTCTAATTGCAACATCTAAGTTTAAAATGATTGGAAAGTTTATAATAATTATGTAAAACACAAAACCAAGCAGTTAACAATGGCGTCATTAGAACTATAAACAGAATTGTTCGGATGGGATGGTATCCTGCTCTTTAGGCTGGAAAATTAAGATTTATACAAATGCAATTATGATTAGGCAAGGCACTTACCCAATTTACTACTCCAATTGGTGACTTTGGTGGGTGACACATAAGTTCATTCGAAGTAAAATTCTCATGTAAACAGGAACAAAAACCTCCAAAATTAACTATTTTTTAAAATGAATACATTTTAGCGATGCTAAGACTGAAAAGAGCACAAAATCAGTAATAATTTGCGACGAAATCGATGCTTTGTGCTTACGCGTAGACGTCAAAGTCGCAATGTGTCATACTGTCAAGTTGTCAATGTCAAGTCAACACTGAAAAATAGATTTCGTTCCAATCCTGTGGTTTTTACAATTTATGCCATAGCCATAGCCATCAACCAATCAATTTTGAAAAACGAATAACTGTTGATGTAGTTCAACACAACACTGCGTGCACAAACATATCAAGAAATGCATTGTGAATATTCTACATTAGTAACCTAATATCTAATGTCACTAGCGCATTTTGCTTTTTATCCATGCCTCGGCTAAAAGCTAAGTTCTACTAGCCACAAAAAAATAAAAAATAAACTCAATCTGTCAAAAAGCAAAATAAAATATAGTTCGTGTTTGTTGATTTTAATTTCTCTAAATCACACAAAGTTACTCGACAAGCTATGGCAGAAAACACGGAAAAAGTAGAGAATGGTCCAGATGCACGGAGACGTATACTAAACATAGCAGTTTCCACTGTATTGCTAGAAACAGGTTTTGATGCTGCTGACAAGATGTCACTAGAAACTCTCACAGAGATGCTTCAGTGTTGTAAGTAAATGCCACAATAAAATAATTAAAACAATGATAGTTTATTGGTACATACCCATAATTCGCTTAACCACAGTTTTTAACCAGAATTTTTACAGATATAAATAAAAATTTAGAACTGCTATTTAGAGTTACATATAGAACAGTTAAATGCACATCTTGCATTTATTTCATGCATTTTCAGATAGTTCTACTTTATTTTTACTGTTATTTAAGAAAATAATCCAACATCCCTTATTGTTACACATACCCCACATTTAAAGAAGTATGTTTTATGCTAAAACATTGTTACTTATAAAACTTTTTAACAAAAATGGCCCAATTTTCTCTTTTTAGTTCTTTCGGAAGTTGGAAATTCTGCTAAAGGCTACTGTGAGCTAGCAGGAAGAGTAGAGCCAGTACTTGGAGATGTGGTCATGGCTCTCATTAATATGGGTAAGCATTTTTAGTTTTAACTCACTTCAAATACTGCTATTATCACTGATATTATGGAGTAAAACAAAATGATAAAATTGCTGCTGCTAAATATTTAGAAACTAAACAAATCCAGATTTGAGTTTCCATTTTTGACCATCAATCAAATCTTTATTCATAGAATAAAATCTATACTATAGCCATAATTATAATAAATCAGTAGGAACCGTTGTGTCTGTACATTCAACAACTTTACCAAAAATAGATTAAGAGTGATAGAAAAGGAACATACAATACAAAAAAAATTTTTTTGGACTTTTTTGTCATTCTGTCTGTCTGTCTGTTAACACTAATCCCTGAATATACTGCACAGATTTACTTGGGGCCAATGTAATATAAAAAAAATAATAAGAGAGAGTGTGAGAGAAGTAATGTGTGTATAGGTGTTTATGTCACACCTGAGTAAAATATACAGGTTGTGTGCCCTCCTAATTAAAAAAAGTAAATTAATAGAAAATAAGTTCAGGCACCGTGGAGGTAGCACACAGTATAAAAAAATAAAGATTGCCGGCATAGTTGAACGGAAGAGTCAGACTTTGGGAGGCTTAATGAGAATTAAAACAACATAATTATTTTGTCCTTTCTCTATTTAATGGCTCGTAGCCCCACAGTAATACACCATTCTCTAAATAAACCTTATTTAGATGGTAACATTTTTAGGTTAATGGTGATATTTCAAAGTTGTATGCAGGTTAGTTTTGAGCAACATTTAGTCTTTATTTCATTTAAATTGGTGGCCAGGAAATTATGGTCATTTTAAGATTTTAAAATTATGTATCAATGTTTTTGATATACATATTATGAAGTAATTTTTGTATTTTCTGCATTCCTGCCATATATATTTTTCGATAATAATCGTTTTTTGAATAATTTTTAAACATTGTTATTTTTTAACATACATGTATATCTAAACCCACAAGTTTAACCGAGAAATAATTTCTGAAAATTGCCAATTTTGCATAAAAAAAAATTCAGGGTATTCGATCCTGTGAAGCAGGTACACACAGCGCCATCTATTAACCAAAACGTGATGTTTAGTTATTTGTGAAAATCCCTCTTAAGTACATGAAAAGTGAATAATTATGTAAATGCCTTAGAAAAAATAGTTTTGAATGAAAATATTATTGTATTAGCTGTTGCCCGCAACTTTGTTGCAAAAAATTGCTTGGATAAGATAAACGAACTGTGAATATCCTGCATTACCAGACACCTCTTAGAATTGGGAATTCGGAAGAGTGTTATGCAGGACACTGACTGTATCACCTCTTCCATTTAAAATGCCGACCTGTCCATGTATTTATTGGAAATTAGAAACTTCTGAATGACAGCGCTTCTCTATAGGTACACGATGTTAGTGGCGGAATCACCTGGAGCATACTCAAAAACCAAAAGTTACAAATACATTTAGTTTTCAGTCATTTTCTATGTGGTTACTACGAATTTAAAATTTATTTAGGTATTAGATTAATTTAAAGTTTATTTATTTAATCAGTTTAATCTTTATTCAAAGAATAAAATCATCAATAAATGGTTGTCCATTTTCAGGCATCAGCCTACAAGGCCTTGAACAGTATGCAGCTCGCCCTAACAGACATGTGATCCAGCCACCACAGCAGGCTCCGGCTCCTCGGACACCAGCCATGCTGTCGGCAGGATCCAAAGCTAAAGCTGCCCCTCACATACCATTCCACCTGCCACCTCTACCTGATCCACATGCCTATATTAGGACACCTGTAAGTGCTGGAGATATTTTTAATGCCATTGCTTTTGTCTAACATGCATTGTTCCATAGCTAGAGCAAAGGCCTCCCTCGCACAATGTTTCACAGCTCTCCTTGTGTAGCTAAAGCATGTTTTCTTAATGCTTACAATTATACAATTGTAATAGCAATTTCAGTTTCCCAAAATGCATCACATTTTTTGGAACGGAATTCCTTGAAAAAATTGTTCTCTCTTTGTCTAGTTTCATGTAAAAATGGCAGTTATCAACTAAGAAGTATCTTTATATTTCAGACCCATAAACAACCAGTAACAGAATACGAAGCTATCAGAGAGAAGGCAGCCTCACAAAAAAGAGACGTAGAGAGGGCATTGACAAAGTTCCTAGCAAAGACTAGTGAGACACACAACCTGTTTAACACAGAGGACAATCAAGTTTTCCCATGTAAGTACTTCTTGTTCTGTGACTTTTTTGTTTTGTGTTGCCATTATGAAATGAAAGCTTGTATGTGGCATTACATTAGGATGGGAAATCATCAAATGACTCAGACTCTTACTGACTAAAACCCATCCGTGCTCCCCCAAATGCCTCCAAATGCCCTTTGCGTTCTAAGGCCGCTGTGACTCTTTCTAACTAATTCCGCAACCCTGGCATAACTGCACCCTAATTGTGTTACTTATAAAATCACAGTCTTTCACAATCAAATGTAATTCCAGAGTCAACATTAACATGCAATGAATACAGTTGCAATCTCAAAATGAAAGCATAATATTATGCAGCTCAAAAAAAACAAAGAATAGCGTTTATTAGCGATTAAACGGGACAGACGGTTAAACAGGATTCTTTTTTTTTTATTGTCACCCATAAAAAAACACATTACATCAAATTTTCATAAAATTTTACACCCAATGTTCCAGTCATTATTGCTGTAAATAATTTAGCTTTGCTATAGTAGGCGCCAGATAAATGTGGAATAAAGTATATTGACCTTTCCCTAATAACTGTTCATAGGTACCTGAACAATTAAATATGAATCGTTTTTCATTATTAGACAATGTTAAGGATCACGAGAGATGATGATTCGGGACAGCTTTGTGTCATTAATTCCGTTTTTCAANGAACACAACTTCAATACTACTAAGTATTTGTTCAATTCAAAGTCATAATATATTAAGATATAGTCGATTAATTATCTTTGGATGTGTGTAGCCATAACTAATGTTCTTTAATTATTGTATTTTAACACTTAGGCCACCGTGAAAGCAATTGATCCACTTGTCAGTATGTTTATCATAATGATGATCACACTGGTTTGACATCATAGCAACATTGTTTATCGGAATAGGATCATATTTAACTACTGTCTCACCTATTGTTCGACTTTTAATTGTATTCAATAACTTGACAGTTGAAGGATTCATATTTAGATAAAAAAGATAGTGAGGTGGTGTAAGAATGAAAACTATTAAAAATTGATTCTGAACTGTCAAGTTACTGAATACAATTAAAAGTCAAACTATAAATGTATTCGAAAACATTTCCAACAATATAATGGAACCCTAAAAACATTATATTCATGTATAATACCTACCTAACTGAATACATATTGTGACAAACGTAAAAAATTACAGAAAAATAAATCTAATATGTTTTACTAATAAATTTTACAGTGGGTAAAATAATGGCCACTTACAGACTTATTCATAAAAAAAGAAATCTAAACATTTTGCTTAGTTTAAATAGTGATTTGAAAAATCCTTATTGAAATGTTCTATGGTAATTTTGAATTTAGAATCTGATCAGTATTTAAACCAAGCATATGGTTAAAAGTTTTTATAAATAGGGCTGAATAACATTTCAATGAAGCCTTCAAACTCCATTTAACTCATCAAAACCATATTATAAATTAATTGAACTATGGCCAAGTCAGGTATAACATCAGAATGTTTAGAAATTACAGCAGCTGTTAGTCTTTCGGGCAGTCTTGTAGAACAATTTACTCTGCATCGATAGACTCTCAGTCTTAGCAACAACATCATCTAATTTCTCACCTCGTTCTAACACTGCCTTTATTGTATCATGTAGAATAATCTTTGTTTCATCCAAGTCATTCTGTATTTTGGTCAATGCATCAGCTTCCCGGGGGTTCTGGTATTTTGTTAAGTATTCTGGGAGGAGGTGGAAATCTGTTCTATCTTCCGTACCAGTTGGCCATTGGCTTGCAGGCACTGCTGCAGTAAATTCGTCCAGTATTTTAGTGATCAAAGTGTGCGCCACTCTATTTGGGTACTCATGGTCAGATATCAAGACTCCTGCCAAGTTGTCTGCTCTCACATACACCTGGAGCATGTACTCTCCCTCTTTAACAGACTGTCGAGATGCTGGCTGAGTTCTTTCTACTATTGTTTTACTAACAAAGACCATAAACTCTTGAACAGAGCCGCGTTGAAATATACTGAAGCTTTGCAGGTTGTATGCTGCTTTGAGGAGGGTAGCATTGTTCACCCCTTTGTAAAGTACTCCCAGTGCATAGATTTTTACCATCTTGATAGCAGATTAAACTATTTCAGGTACTCCACGTAAACTGAAATTGAGATTAATAGTTTAGATCCCAAAAGAGTAAAATAAGAACACTTATATTTTGGTCAAAGGGTCACTAAAATAAGTAAAAAGAACCTTCTTCGTGATGATACCACTTTCTAATTGCAACATCAAAGTTTAAAATGATTGGAAAGTTTATAATAATTATGTAAAACACAAAACCAAGCAGTTAACAATGGCGTCATTAGAACTATAAACAGAATTGTTCGGATGGGTTGGTATCCTGCTCTTTAGGCTGGAAAATTAAGATTTATACAAATGCAATTATGATTAGGCAAGGCACTTACCCAATTTACTACTCCAATTGGTGACTTTGGTGGGTGACACATAAGTTCATTCGAAGTAAAATTCTCATGTAAACAGGAACAAAAACCTCCAAAATTAACTATTTTTTAAAATGAATACATTTTAGCGATGCTAAGACTGAAAAGAGCACAAAATCAGTAATAATTTGCGACGAAATCGATGCTTTGTGCTTACGCGTAGACGTCAAAGTCGCAATGTGTCATACTGTCAAGTTGTCAATGTCAAGTCAACACTGAAAAATAGATTTCGTTCCAATCCTGTGGTTTTTACAATTTATGCCATAGCCATAGCCATCAACCAATCAATTTTGAAAAACGAATAACTGTTGATGTAGTTCAACACAACACTGCGTGCACAAACATATCAAGAAATGCATTGTGAATATTCTACATTAGTAACCTAATATCTAATGTCACTAGCGCATTTTGCTTTTTATCCATGCCTCGGCTAAAAGCTAAGTTCTACTAGCCACAAAAAAATAAAAAATAAACTCAATCTGTCAAAAAGCAAAATAAAATATAGTTCGTGTTTGTTGATTTTAATTTCTCTAAATCACACAAAGTTACTCGACAAGCTATGGCAGAAAACACGGAAAAAGTAGAGAATGGTCCAGATGCACGGAGACGTATACTAAACATAGCAGTTTCCACTGTATTGCTAGAAACAGGTTTTGATGCTGCTGACAAGATGTCACTAGAAACTCTCACAGAGATGCTTCAGTGTTGTAAGTAAATGCCACAATAAAATAATTAAAACAATGATAGTTTATTGGTACATACCCATAATTCGCTTAACCACAGTTTTTAACCAGAATTTTTACAGATATAAATAAAAATTTAGAACTGCTATTTAGAGTTACATATAGAACAGTTAAATGCACATCTTGCATTTATTTCATGCATTTTCAGATAGTTCTACTTTATTTTTACTGTTATTTAAGAAAATAATCCAACATCCCTTATTGTTACACATACCCCACATTTAAAGAAGTATGTTTTATGCTAAAACATTGTTACTTATAAAACTTTTTAACAAAAATGGCCCTATTTTCTCTTTTTAGTTCTTTCGGAAGTTGGAAATTCTGCTAAAGGCTACTGTGAGCTAGCAGGAAGAGTAGAGCCAGTACTTGGAGATGTGGTCATGGCTCTCATTAATATGGGTAAGCATTTTTAGTTTTAACTCACTTCAAATACTGCTATTATCACTGATATTATGGAGTAAAACAAAATGATAAAATTGCTGCTGCTAAATATTTAGAAACTAAACAAATCCAGATTTGAGTTTCCATTTTTGACCATCAATCAAATCTTTATTCATAGAATAAAATCTATACTATAGCCATAATTATAATAAATCAGTAGGAACCGTTGTGTCTGTACATTCAACAACTTTACCAAAAATAGATTAAGAGTGATAGAAAAGGAACATACAATACAAAAAAAAATTTTTTTGGACTTTTTTGTCATTCTGTCTGTCTGTCTGTTAACACTAATCCCTGAATATACTGCACAGATTTACTTGGGGCCAATGTAATATAAAAAAAATAATAAGAGAGAGTGTGAGAGAAGTAATGTGTGTATAGGTGTTTATGTCACACCTGAGTAAAATATACAGGTTGTGTGCCCTCCTAATTAAAAAAAGTAAATTAATAGAAAATAAGTTCAGGCACCGTGGAGGTAGCACACAGTATAAAAAAATAAAGATTGCCGGCATAGTTGAACGGAAGAGTCAGACTTTGGGAGGCTTAATGAGAATTAAAACAACATAATTATTTTGTCCTTTCTCTATTTAATGGCTCGTAGCCCCACAGTAATACACCATTCTCTAAATAAACCTTATTTAGATGGTAACATTTTTAGGTTAATGGTGATATTTCAAAGTTGTATGCAGGTTAGTTTTGAGCAACATTTAGTCTTTATTTCATTTAAATTGGTGGCCAGGAAATTATGGTCATTTTAAGATTTTAAAATTATGTATCAATGTTTTTGATATACATATTATGAAGTAATTTTTGTATTTTCTGCATTCCTGCCATATATATTTTTCGATAATAATCGTTTTTTGAATAATTTTTAAACATTGTTATTTTTTAACATACATGTATATCTAAACCCACAAGTTTAACCGAGAAATAATTTCTGAAAATTGCCAATTTTGCATAAAAAAAAATTCAGGGTATTCGATCCTGTGAAGCAGGTACACACAGCGCCATCTATTAACCAAAACGTGATGTTTAGTTATTTGTGAAAATCCCTCTTAAGTACATGAAAAGTGAATAATTATGTAAATGCCTTAGAAAAAATAGTTTTGAATGAAAATATTATTGTATTAGCTGTTGCCCGCAACTTTGTTGCAAAAAATTGCTTGGATAAGATAAACGAACTGTGAATATCCTGCATTACCAGACACCTCTTAGAATTGGGAATTCGGAAGAGTGTTATGCAGGACACTGACTGTATCACCTCTTCCATTTAAAATGCCGACCTGTCCATGTATTTATTGGAAATTAGAAACTTCTGAATGACAGCGCTTCTCTATAGGTACACGATGTTAGTGGCGGAATCACCTGGAGCATACTCAAAAACCAAAAGTTACAAATACATTTAGTTTTCAGTCATTTTCTATGTGGTTACTACGAATTTAAAATTTATTTAGGTATTAGATTAATTTAAAGTTTATTTATTTAATCAGTTTAATCTTTATTCAAAGAATAAAATCATCAATAAATGGTTGTCCATTTTCAGGCATCAGCCTACAAGGCCTTGAACAGTATGCAGCTCGCCCTAACAGACATGTGATCCAGCCACCACAGCAGGCTCCGGCTCCTCGGACACCAGCCATGCTGTCGGCAGGATCCAAAGCTAAAGCTGCCCCTCACATACCATTCCACCTGCCACCTCTACCTGATCCACATGCCTATATTAGGACACCTGTAAGTGCTGGAGATATTTTTAATGCCATTGCTTTTGTCTAACATGCATTGTTCCATAGCTAGAGCAAAGGCCTCCCTCGCACAATGTTTCACAGCTCTCCTTGTGTAGCTAAAGCATGTTTTCTTAATGCTTACAATTATACAATTGTAATAGCAATTTCAGTTTCCCAAAATGCATCACATTTTTTGGAACGGAATTCCTTGAAAAAATTGTTCTCTCTTTGTCTAGTTTCATGTAAAAATGGCAGTTATCAACTAAGAAGTATCTTTATATTTCAGACCCATAAACAACCAGTAACAGAATACGAAGCTATCAGAGAGAAGGCAGCCTCACAAAAAAGAGACGTAGAGAGGGCATTGACAAAGTTCCTAGCAAAGACTAGTGAGACACACAACCTGTTTAACACAGAGGACAATCAAGTTTTCCCATGTAAGTACTTCTTGTTCTGTGACTTTTTTGTTTTGTGTTGCCATTATGAAATGAAAGCTTGTATGTGGCATTACATTAGGATGGGAAATCATCAAATGACTCAGACTCTTACTGACTAAAACCCATCCGTGCTCCCCCAAATGCCTCCAAATGCCCTTTGCGTTCTAAGGCCGCTGTGACTCTTTCTAACTAATTCCGCAACCCTGGCATAACTGCACCCTAATTGTGTTACTTATAAAATCACAGTCTTTCACAATCAAATGTAATTCCAGAGTCAACATTAACTTGACAACATTAACATGCAATGAATACAGTTGCAATCTCAAAATGAAAGCATAATATTATGCAGCTCAAAAAAAACAAAGAATAGCGTTTATTAGCGATTAAACGGGACAGACGGTTAAACAGGATTCTTTTTTTTTTATTGTCACCCATAAAAAAACACATTACATCAAATTTTCATAAAATTTTACACCCAATGTTCCAGTCATTATTGCTGTAAATAATTTAGCTTTGCTATAGTAGGCGCCAGATAAATGTGGAATAAAGTATATTGACCTTTCCCTAATAACTGTTCATAGGTACCTGAACAATTAAATATGAATCGTTTTTCATTATTAGACAATGTTAAGGATCACGAGAGATGATGATTCGGGACAGCTTTGTGTCATTAATTCCGTTTTTCAAATTAAAAATGTCAATAATTGTAGGTGGGTCAATGACCGTTATTCCACGATTATCTGGCGCCTACTATAGTTTATTTAAATATGAGATGATAACAATTTTTTTCGTTTTATTTTCAGTAATAGCCTGTAAGCCAACATTCCCAGCATATCTACCATGTCTGCTGCCAACAGACCAAGTGTTTGACTTTGACGAGCTGGAGTACCACTTCCAAGTTGCCAATAGAACTGAGGATATGCCAGCAGATAAGAAAGGTATTTTTTATTATTTCTGATCAGGAAAAGTTCATATACACCCACATCAGGCAAGTTAATGTTATGGATGAATGTTTAAACTGTTTGTGTGTGAATGACTGACGCACCGACACCGGTGGTCCCGGGTGGTGGACGTGTGAAGCTGATGTCCTACGATTTGTACTAAAATATTTTTTTTGATGCGAGCGATCGAATGACGCACCTTAAATCACCTCTTCGACCGAGTGTACCGCCAAAAGTTCGCCCGGCTATCGGCGAACGATCTCCACGAGACGATTATTCTTCTGCCTACATATCGCTCATGACCGGCGAATTGCCACAGGTGCAAGATTTACAGTGAGTCCGCTGCGAGTTAGCCGCGTCTCGCGGCGAACACGCTCCAAGTAGTAAGTCGTGTCTTGTGGCGAGTCAATTGAACTCTGCGCATCGTCGCGATAGTATATATGCTTATTGTTTCAGATATAACCTTTCTACATGGAAAAGCCATGCTAGCCGATCTATAACAAAATATTTTTCAAAAGCATTCATAATTTCTCTTATCGTGATTTAACTTGCCACTGGTGCTATGTCCTCTGTTTAAAAGATTTTATATTTGTTACAGAACCATCAGACAATGAAGGGGACAACATGGGCGATAGCGAGAACCCCAATAGTTCACAAATGGACAACCAGGACACAAGTATGGTATCTAGCCCAGAACGAAGCAAGGCTGGCGGATAAATAAATTAAGAAGATATTTTTAGGCTAAGCAAAGATATAGTATTTAATTAAAAATACAATTTAAGGGCATTTAGTTTTTTATTAATTCCTCAGTGTTTCTGTCACTCACAAGGCCATCGTTCGGCGGTATGCCTAGCCATACCGCCGACGAGGAACGATGGTTTTCTCCCTCAAGAAACAAGAATATGTGCAGTTTTGGTGCCAGTAAGAGATACAATATGTCAATAGATAGTTTGATTACTTCCCACGAGAACTCCCTCTTCATTAGTTTGTCGTAGCTGCAAGCATAGGCGTATATAGGAGGGGGGCCGGGTGGGCCGTGGCTACCCCAGAATCGTCTGATGCCCACCCCACGATGTTTGGGGACCAATTCCAAAATCAAGGCTGGACACATATAACTTCATAAATCAATCAAATAAATAAATCTATCACCGAGAAACCTTTTTTTTTTAAGGGTGGGAAATCATCAAGTGACTTCTTACGCTCTGGGTGGAGCGCGGAAGGGCGTGTCAGACTCTTACTGACTAAAACCCATCCGTGTTCCTTCTAAAGCCCTTTGCGTTCCAGGGCCGCGGTGACTCTTTCGAGCAAATTCCGCAACCCTGCTAGGGTTGCGGAATTTGCTCGAAAGAGTCACCGCGGCCCACCGAGAAACCTACAAACTTATTATTGCTTACCTACATAATACATAATTACACAGTCATTTAAAATAACTTGGATCGCAATCAATTGCACTGTACTGATTTTTTGGGGTGTTAATAGTTGTCAATAGTGGGTCGTGCACGTTAGGTTGACAAACCTTCGAAAAATTGGCAAAATATTAGCCACAAAATGGCAGCGCGCAATCCCTCGACTTCCATTCTTATTTTTTTTTATTTAATATTTAAAATACGCTTAGGTTTAGTATTTTTTTGTTATCAACCTAAATAGGTATTCAAGGAAGTGGACAGGGTAAACAAGAGGATAGTAAAAAGTGGATCTTACCCATCGGGGGCGGGTTACAAAATTTTTCGAGCTCGCTCCACTCGCTATTACCTATATAATATACCTACGCATGCCTTCGGTGACAAAATTTTATATTACTTTTATGGCTTTATGAATAGTTAAAAGAGTAGGTACCTACAATACCTATTCGTGGCACATCCTATCCGAGAACATTTTAGAGCTCGTTTTGCATTTTAGTTCTCGAACTTTCGTTTAAGCCGACAAAGTAACTTCCATATAAGCATTTGGTAAAAAAGAACCAAGAAGTAACTCAGATTCTCAGGTGAGATGCTAGAAATGTTCGAGCTCACTTTGCTCGCTCTAGCATTCTTGGGTCAGCAGAGAAACATCTGTTTGTGTGAATAAAAAGTAAGCTTTTTTTTAAGCTCTCACCTAGACGCAACTTTGCGCGCACTTAAAATAACGATAGTTTAGTACTTTGTTCTCTTCACAATAAGGTGTTATTTACTATAAATTTCAGTGAGAAAATTCGAACATACCCCGCGGTGTTGCGCTGCAGTGCTGCACCGTGCACCTCGAGGCGCGACGTAGCAGTATCTATACTTTGCGTGTAGATGCGCGGCATAAAAACTCGCCGGCAAATTCCATACTGACATTTGTGTAATCTATAAAGTTCTATATTGAATAGCTATCTTCAAAAAGAGCGTGCAGCGTCGCTTCTGGGTGTGAAGAGACTAAAAGAAGACGCGCCGCGATGTTGTAATGCGTGGGCTTTTGTGTTTGTGTGGTCAATTCAATATGAAAGAAAGCTAACTCATCTAACGTAAAAAATAAAACAATTGTGATGAAAATATTACTTTATTAAAAAATTACTTCAACAGTTCTGAGTTGATTACAGGCAGTACTTTGATGCCCTCCCTATTGACAACAGACACTTGGAAGTTGGGCAGGCTGACAAACAATCTCCTATGGACCTCCTTCACACACATCTTCAGTATTTCATAAGCTTCCTCCTCAGTGGCATCTGAAAAGTAAAGTTAAGAATCATTATCTTCTTGGTAAAATGTTTAGAGGGGGAAATTAAAAGGGAACGGGTATATGAAACCATGGTTATGTGAGAATTTACAGAAATTGAATTTAAATTTTGTTTAAACTAGATTGAAACAATATTGTCTTAAAACAAGACAATATTATAATTAATAATAATATTTATTTCAATCTGAAAGTGAGATGGGAGCCCAGTGTGGGTAGAAGATTCATGCCCTGTTGAAATACAATACACAATAAGTCAGACAGTATAATTACCTTTTTTGTGGTAGCGGTCCATGATACTCAAACTAAGGTAGCCACCATACCCGTGACAAGCAAAGGGTACTTTCACACTGGATGCTAAGTAGTCCATGAAGTAAAGCTCGGGACCATTCTCCTTGTCATAACCAGCCATCAACACGTTCACAAAGTAAGGTGTCTGAAACATTAAATTTTAATGATTAATTAGTTTTTGTGAACAATTGTTGCATTGTTGGTATTATTGAAGTTTTGGACTGTTTCTGTTGGCTTTCTGTTAATCGTCATCTGCAGACTAATCTAATAAGATATTCTTTTATAAAATATACATACGCTGCTTCTCAGATATTCGGCGAGATTCCTGCGGGTGAAATTCGCGGCGGCAGTGGGTCCTAGCTCGTACCCATTACGCATTTTGTACAACTGGATATTCTTGGCAATGTATTCAGCAAACTGGGTAGAGTCACCCTGGTCGCCAATCACACCCATAATCAGTTTGTCGGATATCTTGTGGATCTTCTCCTCATCTAGAAATTAAAAGAAATACATTACTGCAGGAACAAGGCAAAGTATTATTTCATTCCATGACTGAAAACCGCTAACTCACCGTCTTTCATCACCATAATACTGTGGCTAGTGCTCTGATCGGCTGCTATCATTACGAAATCATTACACTGAATTCCTAACAGGCATTGCAGATTAATGTTCGACATTTTGATGAAAAAATATACCCAAAAATGATTAAATACCGCAAGAATAACCTACGTTACAGAGCAAGCAAACTTCAACAAACAATCTTGTCAAATCACCGAGTGTCACAGATTCTGCAAAACATGAAATTATTCAGGCT
>NDFZ01002033.1:0-10824 GCA_002192655.3 Mamestra configurata | reverse complement strand
GTTGCCGGTTGGGGCAGAGGGTTGGTGTCTCCCTCACGCGGCCCGCCTCCTCCTTCGCTAGCGACCGCGACCGCTTCCCATGCCTCCTCGCTCCGGACCATGGATTGAACCATCCATGTAATCAAGATGGAATGACAGCTCACTTCGTGATCACTTCACCCAAGCCTTCATTTCGACACGTTTACAGAACGGACGTGAGAGGTCGCCACCGCTGTAGGTCCTCAAAGGGTACCGTGTTACCTAGGATTGTGGAAGTCAGAGAGGCATTCGCTCCACGTAAAATACTAGTACTCAGCTGCATCCAGTTAAAGAAAGAATAATATTTATTTAGCACTTAGGTACACCCACGGTATATAGAAATAACAAAAAACAAACTGACTTACTGTAAGCCGACCCCAGCGTAGTTGTGAAAAGGCTCGGCAGATTGATTTCTTAGTCACAGTTTCAAAACTCATATTCAACCAAACTTCCGTACAGCTAGGGCTGCCATTATCAAAGTTGCCGAAAAAACCCCGGACATTTGGGTGACATTGAATATTTTCCCCGGGCAACCCCGAAAAAAAACGTCGTTTTAAATAAAACATTTTTTTATTAATAATAATCTATTACAGCTTTTCTGCAATAACAACTGCAGCGTCAGCTATTTTGCAGCGCCGGATTTAGCTTGTAAGCGTTTTAAGTTTTAGCTTGTAAAGTTTTCATTTGATTCTTATCTTTTTAATTTTCAATCAATCCAGTTTCCCTTGACACAAAAAGCGTCCTGGTTTTACCACAACAACTTTAAAGACCCCGACCGGACGCTCCCCGAACGCCCTCCAAACTAGGACAAATCCGGGGAAACCTGGACGGATGGCAACTNTTTTAGCTTGTAAAGTTTTCATTTGATTCTTATCTTTTTAATTTTCAATCAATCCAGTTTCCCTTGACACAAAAAGCGTCCTGGTTTTACCACAACAACTTTAAAGACCCCGAACGCCCTCCAAACTAGGACAAATCCGGGGAAACCTGGACGGATGGCAACCCGAATAGCTCAAATTGTAGAAATGTTAACAACAACAATTCAATACCAAAACAAGTCGATTAAACTCCAACTCCGCCATCTCATAAACAGTTTGTAAGTACTTCAAAAGGCAATAATTCAAAATGGCGGCCCCGCTCATTGGCCGATATTCAAACTCTTTGGGAAGCATTATCTTTTGTGGGTTCGTTAATTGCTGCCATTGAGTTTTACTTTGAAATTTAAGGATATTGGGGAAGACTTGGGCAAAGCAAATAATTGTACGGGGAAGGTTTTAAAAATTGAATTGAAAGATTTCACACCCGGGACCCCTCAGGCTAAAATTCTTCGGTCATTTGCCTATTCAAATTGTAGTATGCAAAAATATTTCGACTCCAAATACCGGAATGCCATTTAAATATTTGTCGTGATCTGGAATTTCTGATCGACACCCTAAGCATACCTGGCGGACGCTCCCCCAACACAGCATTCGTGGTCCGTGAAATTGCGAGCTAAGCTAAGAAAAATGTTATGTTTAGACTGTGACAGGCTTTGATCGATTGCTGTTTACTTTATTATCAAAATCTATCTACATTCATCCATTATGCACAAGATTTCACAAACTAAAACCTTTAAAATACAATGAGTCGTTGTGAAAATCTGATGCGTAGTTTAGGCACTATGAAGGAACCGATAATCATTCATACACTTACAGACATCCAAATTCATAATCATAATATTAATCTGTCAGATGAGGGTTCTCGGATGGTAACGATCTAATAATAATAATATCTTGGGACAACTCACACACGGTTATCCGATCCCAAACTAGGCAGAGCCTGTGCTATGGCAACCAGACAACTGATAAACTTACTTATATATTTCTAAATACAACATACATATTATAGACAAATTACACCCAGACACAGAACAAATGATCATGCTCATCACACAAAGATTTGTCCTGGGTGGGAATCGAACCCACGACCTCCGGCTTAGCAGTCAGGGTCACTAACGACTCGACCAACAGGCCAGTCCGTCTATAGTGTTCATGCGGCGTGTTTCCACAGACCATGGCCCATCTTTCATCCTGCGACGTATACCAATCATTCGCACACATGAACTAAAGTCACCAACATGCGCGTAGAATCAGCAGTGGAAGTGGGCCGGCCATGTCTGTAGACGGACAGACGATCGATGGAGCAGACATGTGTTCGAGTGGAGACCGCGTATGGGCAAACGTAGTGTGGTACGCCCTGCGGCACGATGGATCGATGATTTGAAGAAGTTGGCTGGCAGAGGATGGATGCAGACTGCTCAAGACCGGGATGGTTGGCGCTCTTTGGGGGAGGCTTACGTTCAGCAGTAGACAGCAATTGGCAGATATAGTGGCACATATGAGGACCTAATGACTGAAAATAGCTTATCCAGAGGCAGAAAATTTACTTGGAATATAGGAGCTTACCTGGCTTACAAGTATTAGGGTTCCCGGCGCACGGACACCGCTCGTTGCTACAGCTATCGCAGTCGCAAGCCTCGACTGCCGCCGTCCAGGGTGGCGATGCCGTCGCCCCTGGCACCTGGGAGAAAGGACAATACATTATGCAAAGACCGTGACAACTTAGGTGAAATGAGCCGTCTATCCCCCTGCAGAACGATTCCATGAACATATCGCCGTGACAAGTTAGGTGAATTGAACATGAAGTAAGATGTCAATCCATCCAATCAAGATAAACTGACAGTTCACTTCAAGCTCACTGTAGCAATGCTTTCACGGTAAGATGTTTACAGAAAAAACCAGCTGATGACAGCTAAGTGTTCTTACAGACGAACCGTACAGCGTCAAACGTCGACGCCGTGTCGTTCGACTGTAAGAACCCTAACTGAGCTCACTTCAAGCTCACTTCACCTAAGTTTTCACAGATACGATTTACGGAATATATCCTAGTTCTTGACGTTCTCTCGATAAGCAATAGCGATAATGAAAATTTTAATTTTTATGGGATCGAAAAGTACTACCGAAATGTCTTTTCGACAATCGTGATCGCTGATTGGTTGTCACTTTGTTCAAAACCTTAGGAGACCGAATATCACAAAGTTTTTTTCATCGATTTTCTAAGGCTTTGTATCGTATAAAATATGTTGTGTGATAGAGTTGGTTGATATTAAAAGTTTGAAAATGAAATTCTAATCAAAAACTCATCTTATCCGTCCAAGAATAAAATAACTGATTTCTATATTAAATCCATAGAGAAAACAGAAACAGACTTTCAAACTAAAACTGATTGAAAACTCAAACAAAACAAACTCCTCTCAGAAAACGCTAGATAGTAACTAGAACCAACAAGGTCGAGATTGTCTTCCAACATTAAAACAATGAATCGTCTGAAAATCGATAACTTCTACGACATTCAGAATTGACCTTTCAAACAAATATAGACTTTAGGTGAAACGTTTTGGGAATACTTTCATCGTGCGTACAGATAAGGAGTGGAATTCCCTGCCGGAGTCTGTGTTTCTTGATAGCTACAACATCGGGGTCTTTAAGCCAAGAGTGAACAGGTTGCTACTAGGCAAGCGTACTCCATCGTCGACCACATCATCTCTTTCCATCAGCGAGATTTAGATTTAGATTATTATATTAAAATTGTTTTATTTGTATTCTAAATTATGTGTTGATTACATTAGATATTACTTAATTATTATGACATTACTGAATTATTGAATTGAATGTATGACATTACTTACTTATTAATTTTTATTTATGACATTTTATAGCATATTGATTTGAATTTATGGCATTTTTTATGTTTGCAATATTGAATATTTGTATGATAAGTGTTGCATGCCTAAATTGGTACAACACAGTGGACTGCGCATTCACTTGACATCTGGAAATGTAACGATTATGTACTGTGTTGAGCAATAAACATTTCAATTGAATTGAGATTGTGACCAAACGCGATCGTATCAATTGCGAATAAAACTTACTTTTTGTTCTAAGCTAGGTCCTTGCGTCGTCACCTTGTCTTCGTTCGCTTGCAACAAATTCTCTTTCGTCTCATCAGCAATAATATTCAAATCAGTTTCACTAACTCCGTCCTCTATTAAACTCTTCAGGCCATCCACTTGTTTGGATTTCTCTCCTGTATAAGTATAATTTGGTGTGCTTCTCGTGTTATAAACTATTGGTAGTGTGGTTGTAAGTCTTTGCGTTCTGGTGTCGTCGATATGTTTTAAGCTTACAGTAGGTTTACTAATTCTATTGGACGGTGCTATTTCTAGTTCTGCTGAGAAGGACACGTCTTTCTGATATAGTACGTCTTCTTCTGCGTCTGAGGTGTCAGTCGCTCTTGTGGCATTAATTTCTGCGAAAACAAGATAATTATTAGATGATGCTGCTAGCCTCAATCACTTGTTACAAGGAATCAAAAAGGTATGGGCGTCACAAAACACACTTCACACTAATATTATAAAGGCGAAAGTCTGTGAGTGTGTATGTTTGTTACTTCTTCACGCGCAAACGGCTAAACGGATCTTGATGACATTTGACACAGAGGTAGATTATGGTCTGAAATAACACATAGGATACTTTCATCCTGGGAGTATATTCTCTTGGGATAGTTTTCGACATTAACGCGGGCGGAGCCGCGGGCGGTAGCTAGTAATGACATATTTCTTAAAAGTCAATGCTGTAAGGGTGCAGCTAAATTGCGGTCGATCGACATCGTTTTTAGAATCTTATGATGTCCCCTTGTATGTTTATCATAGTTTTTTTTTTTTAAGGATGGGAAATCATCAAATGACTTCTTCCGCGCTGGGTGGAGCGGAAGGGCATGTCAGACTCTTACTGACTAAAACCCATCCGTGTTCCTTCTAAAGCCCTTTGCGTTCCAGGGCCGCGGTGACTCTTTCGAAAAAATTCCGCAACCCTGGCAGGATGTATATCATAGATATGGCTCCAACTAAGTTAATACATCCTTGACTGACCGCGATCTGATTGTCTCTTGCTCGTTGATTCTTAAGCCAAGTGCACATTTATAGCTCAACTGGTAAATCCTTTCCTAATGACCTAATTTGAGCAGTACGATTGTATGGACTTCAAAAGAGACTTTGACCTCTGAGCAGCTGAGCAGCTAGGTAACACCGGCCTCATCTAGTTTAAAAATGACCAAAAAAGATTAATGTGTAAAAGTGTTATGTTTATCCTACTTACAAAATAAATATCATTTATCATTTATCAGTCATTCCAAGGCGTCACCTTAATCATCGTAATGGCCCCTTTGTACTGTGCATCCTAAGCAACGCATAACAGTCAAAGCCAACGGCTAATGGTCCAACACTCCAATGGTCAACAATAAGCTCGTCAAAGTAATTAACATGCTTTGGCAACTGGCGCCAACATTTTAGTACTCACTACGAAACATCTGCTGTTTCGCCAAATGTTGGTGAAAAGGAACTTGATGCCAATATTGGTGAAATAAATGAAGGTGCAAGAATTAGCCAATAGCCAACGCCAATTGAGACACGCTTTCTTACGACGAGATGACGACGACGATATCTTATTGCTATTTATAAACTTTAATTAGAAATTTGAGAATTTCGTGAGTAATCTGAAGAATCTATCTATCTAGTCTATTTTGTTCCACTGCTGGGCAAAGGCTCTCATCATCATCATCATCATATCAGCCGAAAGACGTCCATTGCTGAACATAGGCCTCCCCCATAGGGGGCGTTTGCCATAATCGCCACGCTTGGCAGGCGGGTTGGCGGTTGCAGTGTAGCTGTTGCAATGCACAGAGAAAGCTGCTGCCCATTTCGGTGAGTCCCTTAGTCGGCTCTTGCGACATCCATGGGAAGTGATGGGATGGCGCTATTCTTTTACGTCCGACACCATACAGAACCCCCTCTTCTCCCTTTTCCACAACTCAGTATTTTGATAGTACGAGCCAGTCTTGTCTAGTCTGGGCTTAATAGGACCCATTCGATTGTACTTTTCCGGATGTAAATTGAACGAACAGTGCTTAAAAAGTTTTGCAACATTTCGTAAGCACTTAAGTGTGTCCATTCAAAGGGGAGAGTGCATAATGTTACATGGCTAAGTGTGTTCTACCGGACACAAAGAACTACACTTACGTACAGACATAAAAAGCGACTTTATTCACTTCACAGCGCAAGTCGGTACTCAAAACGCTGCAATTCTATCATTCGCTCCCCGACAATCGAGACCGGCTCGAATGAAATCGATTTATTCTACAAATCGAGCGCTACGCTTTTATGATATCGCTGCGATCGACATTGTGTATCTCGAATTTATTTTATGTAATCTCACCGTTTGTTACTGGGTCAGGTATACAATGATCGTTTGTTTTTGTTTCAAACAAATGAATTGGAGAGAATAACGGTATCGAGGAAAGTTACAATTAAAATTTACTGAACCCAGGACCGCGGAAGCAAACTTCTTCAGTCAAATTATAAATATTATATATATTACTTGTATTGCGAAGATATTAATAAAAAGTTTGGAAAATCCAAAAGTGGCAAACCTGCATGGAGTGGCTCAAACAAAATTTCAGATTTTTATGTTAATAACTTCGATAGCTCAGTAGCTGAGAAAGAGGAACAAAAAAACAACAAAAATGCTTGATTCACATCCAAAGCATTTTTGTTACATGAATAATTTTATTAAACTAATTTCACTTCGATTTGGGATTTAAATGTTTCCTACTGATTTCCTACTGAGATGAGAAAAATACAGCTTTGACTAATAACACCCAGGGTTGGACTGGGCTGGTAGGACCCAGAAGGCTCTCTACAAGCCCAGGTGTATAATTTGATGGGATATGTATTTATCCCACTGGAAAATAATACAGTAAACAAATGATTAATTGTATTTTGTTTCTTCATTCATATTCAAATCGAAGCTCGAAATTTTTTGCACCCTCATAGCAGTAAGAGCCGGGATTTAGATTAGAAATCCTAGATAAATCTGGGTACCCCATTTGATTTTAGGGGGGACATTAGGCACCCCACTTCCGTGGCCCCTGACTGAACCAATGTTACAATGTTTACCTTACATGAGGTAAAAGTTTTAATTAATTATTGTAAGGTAAAAATAGCCATGAACAATTTTCGATAGGCAAGCTATCATAGGCGTGTTTATAAATCAATAAATTTTGATAAAAAAATATGTCCCATCTGGTTATCAAATCTTCCACGTCTCCTCTACCATAAAAATACTCTCATCGTGAATGTGTAGGTATTGATGTTTGGCCGCATCTCTAATATTCTAGTGAGCGGATATTCTCTCATCATAAATTCATCTCTCGCGTAAATTCTATCGATTGAAGGCTTTGTGCGGCTTTGTTACCATCATGGAGTTTGTATTTTTTTCTAGAATGTGGCTGACATAAATGCTTGTTAACGTATGCTAACCTTTTTTTTAATAAATAATAAATAAATAGCCATAGACTCAACCAACCATGAATCGAGTACCAGGACGTCATATAGTAGAAATGGTACAAGTTACCTGAACAGCCGTAGCCGTCGACGTGCAGCACATAACCAGGGCCGCAGCCGCACTCGTAGGTGCCATCATGCAGCTCCCGACACAGCTGCTCGCACGGGCTACCCTCGCCGCACCGCCCTGCAACCACGACTACACTTGTAACTATTCTATCTTAACAAGTCTATTGCTGGGTTATTAATAAAGAATTATACTACAAACGATTTATCCTACGATTTAATTTGGTAGGTATTTGAAACAGTTTTGAAGTAGACACCGACAAAAATAATAACAATATAACAACGTGTAACGGGAAAAGGGGGTCATTGCACTCATCATTATCAACAACTTTAAATACTATTGAACCAAACCTGAAAATTTTGTCAAGTTATACACTCATAAATGTACAGGGTAGTCGAATTTTATTCTCTTAGGGTTTTGCGATTACTCTACAGCACGGTGTTTACAAAAGTGAATTGTTCACAGAATACCCCTTTTTTGTTTTTTTTTACGATGACCACTCACAGTTCAGCACACCGGTTAAGCAGTAACCAGCCTTGTTACTGATTAACCGGACTACAGAATACCCTGGCGTAAACATAATTTATTGCTGCAAGGAAAAACACTGTTTTAAGTTATAAAAGAATTACTTCTATTACCCCAATGGAAAATTAATTTAAGGTCCTTTTCATCTATTAATTAAATTGGACTCGAAAGCCAAATTTCTACCGCAAAAGAAAATTATAATGTGAACTATCATCCTACTTAATTAATTTTATTTTCACCTTTATCCAAATACCCTAAAGAAAACTCTTCAGAATTTTAAGAATATCTCCAGCGGGAAGGTTAGCGGTATTCATTCCATTAGCTAAGAATTACAAAGTTAATTACAAATCTTATCACGTTCTTTGACATTACATTAAAGCAAGATTACTCAAAGGGCGATCATTAAACCGAGGAAATATCTCCCATTTTAATATCTAACANGAATTCTGCCAAGGTTCCGTAAAGTGTTCGAAAGAGTTACCGCAGTCCTGGGTCCACGCAAAAGGCTTTAGAAGGAACACGGATGGGTTTTAGTCAGTAAGAGTCTGACACGCCCTTCCGCTCTGCCCAGAGCGGAAGCAGTCATTTGATAATTTCCCATCCTTAAAAAAAAAAGATATCAACCTAATCTATGGTAACTATTAATATATCATGGTCCGTATCATAGGGGCTTACCTTTACCGTACTCTTTACCAGCGGAATGCTTATGTTGATGTTTGGCCGCATCTCTAATATTCTAGTGAGCGGATATTCTCTCATCATAAATTCATCTCTCGCGTAAAGTCTATCGATTGAAGGCTTTGTGCGGCTTTGTTACCATCATGGAGTTTGTATTTTTTTCTAGAATGTGGCTGACATAAATGCTTGTTAACGTATGCTAACCTTTTTTTGTGAAAACCTTCAGCGTCAATATTTAAAATGTACGTTAAAATAGCGACATAAAGTTAAGGCATTGTTTGGTATATTGGCTAACAATTGTTAATATGTGTATGTTATTTGCATAAAATGATAGATTTATGTTATTTTAGAACGGTTCAATATGAGGGACATTTTGTTGTGCTGTGTTAATGTAACCTAAGTGTAATTTTATTTCTCTCACACGAATCGGGTACCAGGGAGTCAGAACATGTACTGTATTTTGCAATAGCCATCAACGTAAGCACAAAGTTAGCCCGCATTCATAGGTGACTTTATATCATGTAGCAAGCTTACCAAAATCGAGTACCAGGGTATCATACACTGAAGGAGATATAAGTTACCGGAGCAGCTATAGCCGTAGACTTAACTTACCATGTATCGAATATCAGGGAGTCATATAGGTAGTATAAAGAAGAGGTATAAGTTAACTGAATTATTATTTCGTTTCAAATGTACTAATGAATAGCTAATCTTTCATTGAGAATGTTGTGCATACCTATAACTAATGTATCNAGTTTGTATTTTTTTCTAGAATGTGGCTGACATAAATGCTTGTTAACGTATGCTAACCTTTTTTTTAATAAATAATAAATAAATAGNAATTTCCTGTTTTTTGTTAAAATTGTAAATATGTCGTTGGTGTGCCTTACTTAATAAATAAATAATGAATAAATACCCATAGACTCAACCAACCATGAATCGAGTACCAGGACGTCATATAGTAGAAATGGTACAAGTTACCTGAACAGCCGTAGCCGTCGACGTGCAGCACATAACCAGGGCCGCAGCCGCACTCGTAGGTGCCATCATGCAGCTCCCGACACAGCTGCTCGCACGGGCTACCCTCGCCGCACCGCCCTGCAACCACGACTACACTTGTAACTATTCTATCTTAACAAGTCTATTGCTGGGTTAATAAAGAATTATACTACAAACGATTTATCCTACGATTTAATTTGGTAGGTATTTGAAACAGTTTTGAAGTAGACACCGACAAAAATAATAACAATATAACAACGTGTAACGGGAAAAGGGGGTCATTGCACTCATCATTATCAACAACTTTAAATACTATTGAACCAAACCTGAAAATTTTGTCAAGTTATACACTCATAAATGTACAGGGTAGTCGAATTTTATTCTCTTAGGGTTTTGCGATTACTCTACAGCACGGTGTTTACAAAAGTGAATTGTTCACAGAATACCCCTTTTTTGTTTTTTTTTACGATGACCACTCACAGTTCAGCACACCGGTTAAGCAGTAACCAGCCTTGTTACTGATTAACCGGACTACAGAATACCCTGGCGTAAACATAATTTATTGCTGCAAGGAAAAACACTGTTTTAAGTTATAAAAGAATTACTTCTATTACCCCAATGGAAAATTAATTTAAGGTCCTTTTCATCTATTAATTAAATTGGACTCGAAAGCCAAATTTCTACCGCAAAAGAAAATTATAATGTGAACTATCATCCTACTTAATTAATTTTATTTTCACCTTTATCCAAATACCCTAAAGAAAACTCTTCAGAATTTTAAGAATATCTCCAGCGGGAAGGTTAGCGGTATTCATTCCATTAGCTAAGAATTACAAAGTTAATTACAAATCTTATCACGTTCTTTGACATTACATTAAAGCAAGATTACTCAAAGGGCGATCATTAAACCGAGGAAATATCTCCCATTTTAATATCTAACATTGTCTTCTGTCCTTCTACTTTCGAGGTTTTCGTACGTTCGACGATCAGAAACGCGACAGAAATGGGACAAATTAGAGAACTTTTTGATTCAGGGCAAGTTAGAGAACTTTTGTTGAAACAACTCGATTTATATTTCAAACTCAATCCTTTGTTGAAA
>NDFZ01002030.1:5643-16110 GCA_002192655.3 Mamestra configurata | reverse complement strand
ACTCACATATTTACAAACATTGGAACCATTAATTAAACAATAGTGTGTGAGTCAACAGAAAAAATAAAATAAAAAAAATCGAAAAACATCACATAAATCGGATCAGAAACCTCGGAGTAATCGGTGTACATAGGTATATAAAAAAACACCTAATTGAGAACCTCCTCCTTTTTGGAAGTGGGTTAAAAAGGAAACAATAACTTGCTTTTGCAATAATTAACTCAACAGGCCTTGATGAAACATTCAGGAGTCACCCACAAGTGTATGTCAAGAAAACCTGCAGAATATTATCAACAAAACGACTAAGATCACCATTATTAACAATTAATTACTAGGTACATATTTTTAGGGGCCTGAAACCGAAATTTATAATTTTATATTTTCAAATAATATGAAATACTTAACTAGCAATAGTTTAACAAGTATTTCATATTATTTGGATCTTTCTCTCCCAGCGGCTTCGCCCGCGTGATTGTCGGAATATTCTAAAATAAAAAGTAGCCTATTTATTTATAGGATTACTAAAATAAATATTTAAAAAAATATTGTATTTTTATTTTAAAAAGTCTTGAACATAATTTACAATCCATACTATATACTATTACTTTTTAAAGAGATTGGAATTCTCACGGTAGCATCTCAATTAATTTTTACAAACATTTTATATATTAGGCAAAACATACACTTATACACTAAACTGAGCGACATCCACAACTTTAACACCAGAAACAAGCACAAGCGACATGCTCCTTCCCACCGACTTCGTAAGGTCCACAACTCATTTGTGGGGCTGCGTATCCGCTTTTACAATAAACTTCCACTTTCTTTTCTTGACCTGCCTTTTAACTCACTCNGCTAAAGTTAAATCTAACCTTTGTTCGAAGGCATACTATTCTATTAATGACTATTTAGACGATAAGAATAGTTGGTCGCTGTTTTGAACTGACAATGTCATATTTATCATGTTCTTTCTCTGTAAGTTAGCTTATGACAAGTTATATGAGTTCATATAATAAATATTTTTTTATTATTATTTTGACGGCCGTATTGGTCAGTGATCTTTTACTATATATATTTTTTTTTTTGACATAATCTACTCATTACAATTGTTTTTTTAATGAGTTGTATTGCAACATAATATTATTAACAACAACATAGTATTGTCCTATAGCTGTTTTATATTATTCTTGACTGAACAACCGGCAGCAAGTTCGTCATGCTCCCTTAGATGTCACTGCTTGCGGTAGCGTCGGAGGCCGGGTTACCTCCTTCTCTCAAACATGGCGAGGGGGGTAATGGCTGATCTTTGCGTTATGCTCGTGAACGGGTGCTGCTTGTGGTGGCTGGTCGCCTTGCTGGTCATGGTTTATTTTTATTTTTGTTATAACGATAAACCTACAGTTTATAATAATAACTACGTTGGCTCTAGTTCATCACTTGTGGTTCCAGTCACAATCCTGTTGTTAGATTATAATCTGGTGTGCCCGCTTACACGAGCAATGGTATACCATTGCACGTGTAAGCGGGCACACCATTTATGCCTGAAGGCTTAATTAGTTTGATTTACTTGTTAATGCTTGAGTTTGTTTGTTTTTTTTTTATCGCATAATGGAGTGTGCTAGCTAACAAGTGTCAATAAATTTCATAAAATTTGATTTCCATATTAGACATATAATTTACTGTGTCATGTTTTGTAAACTTTGCATACTGCTGTATAAATTCAAGTTTTTATAACTTAACAGACAGATGTGTTGCCGGGGAGTTTGTTGCTCCACTTCTTCTTCCCCGCTAAAACACTAGGAAGTGGTGACGGGCGGGCGTTTTGGGGGACTGTCTTTTACTCAGCCTAATTTGAATAAATAACTTTTGACTTTTTATTACTATTCACGTCTCAACGGCTGAATGGATGAAATTTAGTATAGAGACAGATTAGACCTTGGAGAAGGGTCTCCAAGGTTTAATCTATCTCTGTACCAAAATGCATCAAATCGATTCAGCGATTTAGGCGTGAAAGTTTAGCAAACAAACAAACTTAACAGACAGATGTGTTGCTGTGGTGTTTGTTGCGCCACTTCTTCTTCGCAGCTAAAATACTAGGAAGTGGTGACGGGCGAGCATATTCGGGGTCTGTCTTAATTAATGTAAAACTAACATTTAATAATAAAAGTGCTGGCGCTCAGCCTAATTTGAATAAATGACTTTTGATAAAAAAATGAACTTACTGTCGTATTTATAATATTGTATATTTAGAATTAACCGTGATTAATTCATATTTTGTACTCATTTTATCATTTGTTGAATGTGTTTGCAGGATGGCGCGCGCAGTATCCACACGGCGGCACGGTACGGGCATGTGGGCATCATCAACACACTGCTGCAGAAGGGCGAGAGCGTCGACGTCACCACCAACGTATGTCTCTTCAATCTTGAGTTCCTTTACAGCATCATCTTGATTCATATTATGATCAGGTAGTCCTTGTAGATTGATTTAAGGACAGGGATTTGAAGTTCTGTGCAAAAGAAATCTTCGCGAGAATACCAACATTTTTTCCCAATCAGCATTGCTAGCATATTCAGGCGCCTCCAAGAAAGATGATATTTAAATATATCCCGTGCATATTTTGGCAGTCAATTCTGCGGAATTTCAGTCTCATTGATGACTGCAGGTTCTTCATTCTATGATAAAGTACGTTTGCCTGTTTGCTACTCTGTTGGTACTATACAAATAAACAAGAAATGTTTACATCTGGACGAAACAGAACGGTTTTTCAAGTAACTTTTTTTTCTGTATTGTCTTTCCAGGATAACTACACAGCATTACACATAGCTGTCGAGTCGTGTAAGCCTG
Source organism: Mamestra configurata (assembly GCA_002192655.3). Taxonomy (NCBI): domain Eukaryota; kingdom Metazoa; phylum Arthropoda; class Insecta; order Lepidoptera; family Noctuidae; genus Mamestra; species Mamestra configurata. The sequence goes on along the minus strand of NDFZ01002030.1, from coordinate 13,262 downwards.
CAGTCGTCGAGACCCTGCTGGGGTACGGAGCTGACGTCCATGTGAGGGGTGGCAGACAAAGAGAGACCGCGTTACATATCGCTGCCAGGATACCTGATGGTAAGCACAACACTGGGATGTTTGTCGATGCTAGNCCGCGTTACATATCGCTGCCAGGATACCTGATGGTAAGCACAACACTGGGATGTTTGTCGATGCTTTGCTTTTTGCCTTTGCTTACTATTATAAATGCGAAAGTTTGCATGTATGGATGGATGTCTGTTACTCAATCACGCCAGAACGGCTGAACATATCTGGATGAAATTTGGCACAGAGATAGGTTATAATTTGGAATAGCACATACGCTTTTTAGGGTGCCGTACCTCAAAAGGTAAAAAAAGGAACTCTTATAAGATCACTCTCTTGTCCGTCTGTCTGTCTGTCCGTGTGTCACCACCGATTTTCTCAGGAACGGGTGGACCTAGCAAATTGAAGTTTATACCAGATTCTGAAGTCTATAGTCCCTTTTAGGTGTATAAAAATCAAGGTTCTGAGTCAACACACTAAAAAGATATGGGCAAGTTTAGATTTTCGTGAAAACTTGTAAGTACCAAAATTTAACTTAATTTTCAACTTTTTTTTATTTTCCGGAATTTTCCCCTTACTTGTGCTATAAGCCTTATACCTTGCTATTAACCAAAATTTATTTCTAGGTCAACCGGAAGTTTACCTAGAATTACGAAATTTGAAAAAAAGCAAGGACACAGATACTAGTATTTCATAAAACCATTATTTATACAGTAACCACCTCAAAGAATTAATTATTATTCATTGTGGAAATACGTTATAAATACCTATCAGCTGAAATACGTCAAATTCTGGACGTTTTCCCACCCCTAGCGTTGCCACATCGACTGCCCATTCAATCCACCATTCTAAATATTCAATTAATATAAAGGTGAACTGCTCAATAAGGATGCAGAGAGGCCTTGGAAGTTGTAATGTCGTATGTCAAATTGCTAAATTACCTTTTGCAGGTGACAAATGCGCACTGATGCTGCTAAAGTCAGGAGCAGGTCCCAACAAAGCGACAGAAGACGGACAAACCCCAGTACACGTGGCTGCCAAGTATGGCAACCTCGCCACGCTCGTACTGTTGTTGGAAGATGGAGGAGACCCATTGAAGAAAACCAAGGTAGGCTGAATTAATTCTTCACGATTCTAACCATATCATATTGATTAATTTCATATACTCCCCTACTCAAATTCAAATGTTTATTACATGTAAGTTCTGGTTTCATTACATTCAAAATATGCNCAAACCCCAGTACACGTGGCTGCCAAGTATGGCAACCTCGCCACGCTCGTACTGTTGTTGGAAGACGGAGGAGACCCATTGAAGAAAACCAAGGTAGGCTGAATTTATTCTTCACGATTCTAAACCATATCATATTGATTAATTTCATATACTTCCCTACTCAAATTCAAATGTTTATTACATGTAAGTTCTGGTTTCATTACATTCAAAATATGTCATAGGTATTGGTGTTCCTCAAGGTTTATCTAAGGCCTCTTCACTTTATTGTGATGATATGAATGATTATAATAAAGCTCTCATAAAATGAAACAAAAATACATACATTTGTAGGAAAAAATAATGTCAACAACTTCCATTGTATACCGTTAGATGCATTTTTATTACTAGTAGCATAACTTATTTGTTACGAGTATATTTTATAGTGTACTTCATTATCTATAATTACATGTCTGTAACTATTATTATATTTATAATNACTTCCATTGTATACCGTTAGATGCATTTTTATTACTAGTAGCATAACTTATTTGTTACGAGTATCTTTTATAGTGTACTTCGTTATCTATAATTACATGTCTATAACTATTATTATATTTATAATAATAAATAAATATAATAGATAAAGTATTGACAGTGTATCGGTTTATTTATTTATAGACTGGAGAAACACCCCTACACATGGCGTGTCGGAGTTGTAAGCCAGATGTAGTACGACACTTAATAGAATTTGTCAAAGACCATAAAGGTGAAAATGTCGCCACGGCATACATCGATGCAGTCGACGAAGATGGTGCGAGCGCACTCCACTTCGCTTGCAAAATAACCAAAGAAGAAGTAAAAATACCCACAGCTGACAGACAAGTCGTCAAATGCCTCATAGAAAATGGCGCTGACGTCACGTTAATAACAAAACATAATTTAGAAACGGCATTTCACTTTTGTGCCATAGCCGGCAACAATGATGTCATGACTGAGATGATCGCGCACATATCTCCTGCTGACGTGAGCAGAGCACTGAACAAACAGAACTCAATAGGCTGGACGCCTTTACTAATAGCTTGCAATAGAGGACACATGGAACTTGTCAGTACGCTACTGTCGAACCACGCGAGAGTGGACGTGTTCGATACAGAAGGCAGATCAGCCCTTCATCTCGCTGCCGAACATGGCTTCCTACAAGTCTGTGACGCTCTCCTAACAAACAAAGCCTTCATAAATTCTAAAGCGAGAAACGGCAGAACAGCTCTTCACTTAGCAGCTATGAATGGCTACGCACATCTAGTCAAATTCTTAATACGAGATCACAACGCCATGATAGATGTCCTAACATTAAAAAAGCAGACTCCTTTACATTTAGCATCAGCGAGCGGTCAAATTGAAGTGTGTAAACTTTTACTAGAGCTGGGAGCTAATATTGACGCGACAGACGAATTGGGACAAAAACCTATTCATGCAGCCGCACAAAATAACTATAATGAAGTGGTTCAACTTTTTTTACAATCACATCCAAACTTGGTAATGGCTACTACGAAGGATGGGAATACTTGTGCTCACATAGCGGCTATTCAGGGTTCAGTGAAAGTGATTGAAGAACTGATGAAGTTCGACAGGACTGGTGTTATATCCGCTAGGAATAAGTTGAATGACTCAACCCCTCTGCAATTGGCTGCCGAAGGTGGTCATGCGGATGTCGTAAGGGTCTTAGTAAGAGCAGGAGCATCCTGCACTGATGAAAATAGGACTGGTCTTACCGCAGTGCATTTAGCGGCTCAATACGGTCATACTAATGTATTAGATGTTATGCGATCGACCAACACGCTAAGGATATCAAGCAAAAAGTTAGGATTGACACCACTTCATATAGCCGCGTATTATGGACAAGCCGGTAAATATAATGAACTTTAGATGCAACTACTTTAAAGGACGATATTTAAACAGAAAATATAATAATTATGTTTTGTTTTACAGAAACTGTTCGAGAACTCCTATCCCATGTACCAGGAACAGTGAAATCGGAAGCTCCAACAGGAGTGTCACTTGTTCCGGAGTTAGGTGCAGAATCTGGACTAACTCCGCTACATCTAGCCGCTTACAATGGTAACGAAAATGTCGTGCGGTTACTTCTCAACTCTGCCGGAGTACAAGTCGACGCCGCGAGTAATGAAAATGTAAGTTCTCATAACTTTCACATACACATCTTGACTTGAACTACAACTTTGCTTTCTCTCATTCCAGGGCTTCAATCCACTTCATCTCGCGTGCTTTGGAGGACACATGTCTATTGTAGGTCTGCTCCTCAGTAGATCAGCAGAGCTACTTCAAAGTACAGACAGACACGGGAAAACTGGGTTACACATAGCATCGACACATGGTCACTACCAAATGGTAGAAGTTCTACTCGGGCAAGGAGCGGAAATCAATGCCACTGATAAGAATGGTTGGACGCCATTACATTGTGCAGCGAAAGCGGGACATCTCAACGTGGTAAAACTTCTGTGCGAATCAGGAGCGTCACCGAAAAGCGAGACTAACCTAAATTGTGCTCCAATTTGGTTCGCTGCTTCGGAAAATCACAACGATGTCCTAGAGTACTTACTGCACAAAGAACACGACACTCAGTCCCTTATGGACGACAAGAGGTTCGTGTACAACCTTATGGTGTGCTCCAAGAACCACAACAACATCCCGATCGAGGAGTTCGTGCTGGTCTCGCCGGCGCCCGTCGACACCGCAGCTAAACTGTCCAACATTTACATTATTCTATCCACTAAGGTATGCCTCACTCATTTATTGCTTTATGATTAATCTGTCGCTTTGTATTCATCGCACGATGTTTTCCGTAACAGGAAAAGGAGCGTGCCAAAGACCTTATAGCGGCAGGAAAACAGTGTGAAGCGATGGCCACCGAGCTGCTAGCGCTGGCGGCCGGCGCTGAGTCCGCCGGACACATTCTCACTGCCACCGACAACAGGAACATCGAGTTCCTCGACGTCCTGATAGAGAACGAGCAGAAGGAGGTTATAGCCCACACAGTGGTCCAGAGATATCTTCAGGTAAAAAATAGGTAACTTCCCTACTTCACAGAAACTTGACTCCACAAACATATGATGATGTTCATTACTTCGCTTTTTTACAGGAACTCTGGAGAGGGAGCCTCAAATGGACCGGCATCAAAATTATGTTCCTTTTTTTCGCGTTCATAGTATGTCCGCCCGTATGGGTGGTGTTCTCTCTTCCATTAGGTCATAGATATAATAAGATTCCAATAATTAAGTTCATGTCGTATTTAACTTCCCATATTTACCTGATGGTATTATTAGCCTTAGTAGCGATAACGCCTATTTATAATTCGATATTTAGGGATAGTTTAATTCCGAGGTGGTATGAATGGATGCTGCTCATTTGTCTGAGCGGTCTCCTTCTGTTTGAGCTCACCAACCCTAGTGATAAGTCTGGGTTAGGGTGGATCAAGATAGCAGTATTGTTATGCGGCATGATCGGCGTGGCTACACACGTCGTCGGCTGGATATTCGTATTACCTAAGTATTGGCCAACGCTTATGTATTGTAGGAATCAATGTTTTGCGTTATCATTTCTATTAGCGTGCGTTCAAATATTAGATTTCTTATCTTTCCACCACCTGTTCGGTCCGTGGGCTATCATTATCGGGGATCTCATGAAGGATCTCGGGAGGTTTCTCGCTGTATTAGCGATATTCGTGTTCGGCTTCTCGATGCACATCGTTGCATTAAACCAGCCGTTCAGGAATATTAACAAGGCGGAAGACAATAAATATGCAAGACAAGCGAGGAAGAGACTGTTCTCCGACGGTGAGTGTGAATCCATTATAATGTTGCCTACCATAACATCTACCATACAAATCGCCCATTCATGTATGTAGCTCATGTGTGTTCATTCAAATATTAAATGTTGTACTTGTCGTCATAGAGACCCTACGGTTGAAACGACAAGCGATTGATACACAATGGCAAAATACACTTAACGGGGAATCGTACAGGAGGAAACAAGGTCGAACAGGACGTAAGTCCACATACACACGAACAAGACTGTACTGTTTAATTTTATGTGCATATGAATGCCATTTTCCTTACGATGATCGCATTACAACTCGATGTGCTTGTTTTACTTGTTATTTTTTGTTACAAACAATACGTGCATCCGCTTGCTAGCTTCAGTTTGTCACATCGAGAATGTTATCATCGTTGGCGTTTTATACGTTCCATTAGATTACTGTTGCCATCACGTTAAGAATGTGGAATGTTAGGTCTCTGTAATATACAAAGTACACTTCGCCTCGCCATAATCTCAATGTTTTATTTTCATATATTATGGCACGTGTAAGTGGTTGGTGGTTAGAAACCTTGATGTCTATTAAGTACACAATGCATTTTCTGCATCGCATCACAGCTTTATGAGAGTCGTGGTTTCCAGATGTGGACACAGAACATGCATTGCGCGTCACTATACTAGTTTTAGTGGAATGAGTGGCCGACCTCACCGCATTTGATGGAGCAAGTTTGATTTGCGCATGCCGCGGCTGGCTTATGTCCTGCGTTTGTTTCACCACTCCGAGGTACCATTTTATGTTTCGGATTTGTTTGGCTGTTTGTCGTCAATGTGGCGTCTGTCCTGCGCTCTCAATGTCTAGCCGTAGTCGGGACGGGGTGGATTGATGCACTGGTATAATAAGTGGATATCAAGCTATCAATTCTCTATAATACACTATTACACTAAATTATTTTTCAAACACTTCTACTAAAATCCAAATTTTTCGACACACATTTACACTTCTTTATACCAATGTACAGAATACTTACACAACCGTATCAATCTATCTCTTCCTCACAAATAGGTGTCTAGCCGTGTTAGATCTTTAGATTTGCGGGAAGATTGATGCAGGAGTAGTTCTAACATAGTTTTTTGAAACATTAAATATTGAAAGTCACCGAAGTACTTGTAACAAAGTATAGGCATAGTGAGCCATGCATCAACCTACCCCGGTGCCTGATCGCGCCGCGTGCTACCAGACCGTGGTCCATGCTCAGTATTGTCTTCTAGCGACGTTGTCACCGGTCGAGGCGTTGGAGAAACTGTTCTTCGCACTTTTCGGACAGATAACGTTGTCGGACCTTAACTACGTGTCCAGCGTGCGGCCGCTGTGGACGCAGAACATATTCAAGTTCGTGTTCGGGGCGTACTTACTGATGTCGGTCGTGGTGCTCATAACGCTCCTCATTGCGATGATGTCGGACACTTACCAACGCATCCAGGTAACTACGTGTCCCCAGAACTCTGATCTTTTGTTCGCAGTTACTATGAACCCTCTGTATTCGTTCGAGCTGCTGTTCTTCGCGGTGTTCGGGCAGACAACGACGGACCAGACGCGGGTGCACCGTAACGATAGTAACATCCAGCCAGCCTGGACCAATTACCTGTTTAAAATTGTGTTCGGGATCTACATGCTGGTGTCAGTGGTGGTACTCATCAATCTGCTCATCGCTATGATGTCAGACACGTACCAGAGGATCCAGGTAACACGTGAACAGATTAAAACATGATGTTGTACGTTTTGTGCATATTGGCACTCTTAAACAAAGAAATTAATACAAATAAATGACGTTCGTTAACGCATGTTCTGGAATTCATAAATTAATTGTATTGGATAAAATGTTTTTCGCTAAATTCGTTTGACACGATTGTACACGTTAGTAATTAAAATTATCAGGCAGTTGCAGCACATTACTATTAAGGCTCCGCGCAAACGGGCCACCGACCACAGCCACCGGTGGCTGGCGACAATCTGTTTACATGATTTTAAAAACGTTTTGAATTGAATCACCGCACACGTGTAGCGAGTGGCGTCCACTCGCAGCTCAGTGTCGGCGACACGCCACCGGTGGCGGCCACTCGCTACTTTACTGTGCCTAAAATTAAGTGTACCCAATATAGGCGTTGTCGCCGCCATCGTCTACGTCGTTTTCGAATTATTAGGAGCGCGATCAAACCTTCCGTCTCGGAATCTATCGTGAAACAATACAGCATTAGAGCGTTACAAATTGTAGCTGCCACCGACTAATAGTGGCGGCCACCGACCACTTCCTTTGGTACCGCGCAAACGAAGGAGGCCGGTGGCCGCCACCGGTGACATGTCGCGGACACTGAGACGCGATTGGCCGCCACCGGTAGCGTGTCGCGGACACTTGAGTCGCGAGTGGACGCCAATCGCTACACGTGTGCGGCGATTCCATACAAAACGTATTTAAAATCATGTAAACAGTTTGTCGCCAGCCACCGGTGGCTG
>NDFZ01002029.1:0-16108 GCA_002192655.3 Mamestra configurata | reverse complement strand
TTTGACTTTTAAGAAGTAAAATATGTCAGAGTAAGACTTGGTTATCGCAAGCTGGTTGCCAACTGGAAAATTAATATCATTGTTGTGAAGAAAAGCGTGAGCGAAACTTTTGATTTCCACAACTCATCATTGTCTCATTAAAATCTAAAGAAAGACACGCTCATCCCCAACTTTGTAACAGACAGCGTTACGACGTCAAAACTTCGTCCTCCATGACAAGTAAGTATTCAAAGAAACACTAAATGCTCCTGAGGCGTATCCAACAAACTATTCTAGCTCTTACAAGTTCGTTATAAATTTTACGTCGAAAGCGTAAAGAACGAAGTAACTAAAACTAAGGTTATATATATATACCTGAAGANTACAAGTTCGTTATAAATTTTACGTCGAAAGCGTAAAGAACGAAGTAACTAAAACTAAGGTTATACCTGAAGAACCTTCTAAAATTTATGCTATTTTTGCTAGCTAAACTGCAACTAAGTTACGCAGCTAAGTTTTAAGCACCGACGTTAATGACTGCCTGATGAATATTTATGCTCCGTATATAACTTTCTAGTGTTAGGAACACAAAACGCTTTCGGCTTACGTGTAAGTACTTGTGCATAAACAATTATAAGTATCACATTGTTGTTTGTATGTTTACACGTGTAAGCCGAACTAAAAACCCTGGAGAACCGGTACTTGAAGCTTTGAAATGTCGTTTCGTCTTGGCACCTTTCGTCTCCTTTTTTTCCGACTTTCTTCAGTGCATTTTCAAAGACATCGAAGCAGGAAAGTTAAGTTAAGTTAAGTTAGTTAAGTTGGTCCCCAACTTAAACTCTAAAAAACGAAAGGTCATTAATTCATTCATTTACTTACTGATTTATCACGAACTCTCAAAAATACTCGACCAATAGAGATGTAATTTGGCACGGAGGTAGATTATAAGTAGGAGACGTCAGCTTAGAAAGGATTTTAGGAAACTCCCCCGTAAAGGGATGTAATAGGGACTAGAAGTTTGTATGAAAAATCTTAATCTTAATATACTTGAAATTTATTTAAAACACTGGAGTAAATAATAAAGTTTGTCATAATTAGTCTTTTTATAACTACCCCAAAAACCATTTAGGGGGTGTTAACGTTTTTGTATGGTAGAATCTTCTTCCTTAGGTTTACAAACTTGAAACTTGGCTAAGTTAATAATAAATAACATCGTTATTAGTTTTTCTGAACTACCCGTGGAAGTGAGGTGGTGGAAAAGTTTGTATGGAAGATTCTTAACGGATGAAATTGAAACTCGGTACCTATCAGCGATCTAGATGAAAAAATAAGAAATTGTGAGAAAAAAAATGTTTTTGGATGATACTAAAATCAACCCTTGAAATGTAAATGGGTAATGAAGTTTTTAGGGGAGGATATTACTGTTTGATTTAATTTACCAAAACTGCCCATTTAAGGTGGCATTGAAGTTTGTGGACGCGCAGACGAAGTCGCGGGCGAAGTGCTCGTGGCGTTATAAAAATAAAAGGAAAAATGTATCTAAATTAAGATTCACCTCCAGAATTGTTGGACGAAAATAAAAGGTCACATTTCAATTATCTACATCTTGCTATATTGTGGCAGGATGAGATTTAGTTCATCCAAGATAAATTAATAAGTACCCATGAGCTAAACAATGGAGACTCAGACATTATTAGTCCCTTGACTTTAGATTCCGAAGATCGCCTTTGTCAACTATTTATAGATCTGTCTGGCAGATTCCTGAATTCCGTAGTTAGATATGCTTTAAGTGCTAAGTCTTCATTAAAATGAGGATGTCATTAGTCGACAATTCAAGGTCTGATATAAATGTTAAGCTGTATAAAGATTTGTTTAACTACGAATTTACCTAACATAACCTACGTGAAAATAACAACATAACCTAAAATAAATCAAACTCAATGATCAAATCCGCAATACAATAATACGATCTAAGGGCGCGTCGTGACGATTTTATCATTGGACGACTGTCACATACATTTTGTATGTAAAAAGTCGTGGACGACTGTTAATCGTGTCGTCCTATATGTAAACAGCTACATTTATTTCCTCAAGCCACGACGCTTTAAACGACACGATAATCTGTCGTCACAACATAGTGGGAACGCGGCCTAAGACAGGCATCGCCGACTTTGGTGACAAGTCTGCAAGGCAAAAATGGGACTGGTCAGGTCTCACTTACAGGATGCATCAAGACCGATGGGAAAGGATCGTCACGCAGTGGGTGCCAGGGGACGGGCGTCGTAGCCGAGGCAGGCCAAAGAAACGCTGGCGTAAAGATTTAGACTCGTTCCTGACGGATTGGCTGGAGATGGCAAAACACAAAAAGCGTTGGAAAGCAATGGCCCTGCCCTTTGCCCAGCAGTGGGACAATATAGGTGAGGAAAAAAAATCTATGTGAGATACAGTTTAGACTATGATGCCCCACTGGATATGTGTATGTGTACCTCCTTTGCTGCCCATCATGCACAACCACCTGCAGTACCTTCACCTTCCAGAATTTAAACGAAACCAATGATAGAGCTGTCCACTATTCGTCTCAGTAACTAAATACTCGTAGGTCAAAAGAGTGTTGCGGAATTTGTTCGAAAGAGTCATCGCGGCCCTGGAACGCAAAGGGCATTAGGAGGAACACGGATGGGTTTTAGTCAATAAGAGTCTGACACTCCCTTTCACTCCGTACGGAGCGGAAGGAGTGATTTGATAATTTCACATCTTTAAAAATAAAAAAAATGTAGTAGATAGGTAGTCAATTGACCAATAGCGAGTGAAGAAAACTCTTATAAGTATCTAGGTAAATAGTAATACTATGCTACATTGCCTAAACCGTCGCCTTTGACGACTAAGTATAAAAGACACACAAATAATACCCAACACAAATTGACGTTAGATATAACTGGCCATTACTACGAAGAAATATGAAGGAGAAAACTGCGATAGCTTTCCATGATTTTCTCTACTCTATTTTTTTATTATAACATAATAACTTTTGACGGTAAGGTGCTTACATGGTATCATAAGTAACGTTCATTATATATTTTTGGCAAATTACCTTAATATACATCTAACATATTACATTTAGCAAGATGATAATAAAATTTGCTGATGATATAACAACGAAGTCTGTCGACTGGTTGGATCCATGTTAAGAGGAAAATAAAATAATTAGGTATGTTCCACATGATTATATGCTGGTAATAATTATTTCTGTAACTGTATATGTTTCTGGGGGTACGTAATTCTGTTAAAAACGACTTTGGTTCGTTTGATATGTCAAGGTTGGGTAGGTCAATACCTACCTAAGTAGTAGGTATATTATGATAGTTATCCTGCAGGTCTTTTACATCGTTCTCACATATATGCATTATATGCATAATTTCAACAGGAATGATGTAACCATAACTTTGTAAAAAATATTATTTTTTAAAGTGTCCGTGGAGTTTCTTGCACGTTCTTCTCCATAGAGATCTACGTTTTGGAACGTGCAAAGAGCTTCATCTTTTTGACCGACCGACCTTGACAATTCAAAAGTGCCTGTAAATGGTCTAATTGAAATAAATGCTTTGAGTCTTTGAGGAAAGTATTGGAGTACCAAAGATCCTGTGATTTTAGCATTCCTATTGGAGTATTTATAGTCACAATTCTTCAACGGATTTTGAGCAACTGAACGCCTAAAGACATAATAACAAGAAAGATAACTACATTAGGTTGGTTTGTCTCGTCGTTTGTTTCGCAGTAGCTGAATATTTTTTCTCTAGGAAAAATGGCCAAGTGCTAGAGCGAAAGCCTTCACATTTATCTAGGTCAAGCAGGTATTCGCTCCGGTATTCTGAACTTCGCAAATAAAAAATGCATTTAAATATGAATCAATAGGTTTAAACGGTTTAAACCTTCGTCGTCCAAAATTATCTATGGCACAAGCTAACATCATGATTTAGGAACCCTCAGAGAAAAACTCTGCTGTTGAATATCACGTTAGAAAGTTTTAAAAATTCCATTATGGATTTCATCTTCTTATACTTGTAACATGTTGGAAATGTATGTATGTGTAATGTGTATGAATTAATTATATCGGTTGGTAATCTGGCAAGAACTGGGGGGCCTTCGATCGCATGGCCCTGATCACTGACCTAGAATGACCAGTGGAGAAGAGGGGAGATTTACATAGATGTAGCACCTTAAACAAAAGCCAAAATTAATTGTACCTTTTAACAACCTGTTTATTTTGTTTGTTTTTTTTTAATTTATTTACTTTGTGTTATGCTTATGGATACCTAAATCTGAAATCAACGTATAATAATAATAAGCCTTCATCTGATCTTCGACAGAGTGTCACCTAAATTTGCAAAGGAACTTAAAAAAACAGCATCGCACCTACGTTTAAAAAAATAAACCTTATTTCTATGTATTTCCTGAAGCGAATCGAAGAGAAACGGGAAGTTGCAATGTATGCATTTTTGACAGCGCGAGGTGTTCCAGCAAAGCAAAGTTTTCTAAGTAAAAAGACGCCGTAGATACAGCTAGGTACGCTTTTCCCGTGTTGTGTGTGAAGCTAAATCTGTGAAAATGTTTCACTCCAACTTTTAGCATGGGTGAATTTGTAACTGTTAGACGGAGAATAAACATTGAATTTTATCAAGTTTGTCAATGCAAAGCCAGGACTTTTACGTGGTTTCGTGTAGTTTTCTAGCAAATTTACCCATATTAATCACATACCTAAGCAGGTGGGCAACGATTAAATTCATTCTGAATGAAAGTGGAGTGGGATTCGTAGAGTTAGGTCAATGTAAAACGATCTGAAACTGTAAGTAAAGACCAGTGGGCAAATTCAATATTTTTTAAAAGATAAATCCTAATCCATCCTAATGTAAGATGCACTAGGCGAGCCATAACAAAATATAATAACAGTATAAATAAGAATAACCACACGAGGCCAATCTTCATAAATAATGGCGTTTCTTCGACCTAACTACATAACAATAATACAGTATATTTAAAGAAGTGTCGGTTTAAATCATTTTAAAGGCAGTCAGGACCTAAAGGAGTTAGCCTGGTGCAGTCGCAAGTCTTGCAAGTTGGCATAATGGGCCTCCATCTGTCTTTTTAAGCGGCGCATTTAAGTCGAGCTCAGCCTTGGCGATGTGAGCAAGTTTGGTTGCTTCGNATACCTAAATCTGAAATCAACGTATAATAATAATAAGCCTTCATCTGATCTTCGACAGAGTGTCACCTAAATTTGCAAAGGAACTTAAAAAAACAGCATCGCACCTACGTTTAAAAAAATAAACCTTATTTCTATGTATTTCCTGAAGCGAATCGAAGAGAAACGGGAAGTTGCAATGTATGCATTTTTGACAGCGCGAGGTGTTCCAGCAAAGCAAAGTTTTCTAAGTAAAAAGACGCCGTAGATACAGCTAGGTACGCTTTTCCCGTGTTGTGTGTGAAGCTAAATCTGTGAAAATGTTTCACTCCAACTTTTAGCATGGGTGAATTTGTAACTGTTAGACGGAGAATAAACATTGAATTTTATCAAGTTTGTCAATGCAAAGCCAGGACTTTTACGTGGTTTCGTGTAGTTTTCTAGCAAATTTACCCATATTAATCACATACCTAAGCAGGTGGGCAACGATTAAATTCATTCTGAATGAAAGTGGAGTGGGATTCGTAGAGTTAGGTCAATGTAAAACGATCTGAAACTGTAAGTAAAGACCAGTGGGCAAATTCAATATTTTTTAAAAGATAAATCCTAATCCATCCTAATGTAAGATGCACTAGGCGAGCCATAACAAAATATAATAACAGTATAAATAAGAATAACCACACGAGGCCAATCTTCATAAATAATGGCGTTTCTTCGACCTAACTACATAACAATAATACAGTATATTTAAAGAAGTGTCGGTTTAAATCATTTTAAAGGCAGTCAGGACCTAAAGGAGTTAGCCTGGTGCAGTCGCAAGTCTTGCAAGTTGGCATAATGGGCCTCCATCTGTCTTTTTAAGCGGCGCATTTAAGTCGAGCTCAGCCTTGGCGATGTGAGCAAGTTTGGTTGCTTCGGTATTCATTTCAACTCGAATTTTATTATAAGTCTTTAGAGCGTGAGTAATTTGGTTTTGCAAGTTATATTGTAAAGGTTGGCGATTTAAAACGTAGGCATTAGATACCTATAGATGGGTGCTGCTCATTAAATAAAAGAATATTTATTTGATCTATTTTAAAAAGCACAAACGCCACGCACAAATGACATAACGTTTACTTCATCTAAAAACATTTTAAATAATTTTCACTTTATATAACGTTCAGGTTGAATAACAACATTATGTTATAACAACACTTTCTCTTACGTTCGTTAAGTATATTTTCATTCAGTACAACGTTATTTTGATGTAATTATATCATTTTGTATAACTAACATTAGATCTAACCGCTGAACAAAGAGCGGGACCGGGAACTTAGGGCACCCCGACACGAGTCTAGAGTGAGCAGTTAAAGCGAACGAACATAGCTTCCGTTATCCCATTTTTGTTAGGTTCTTTTAAACCCTGCAGATATAAATAGAAGCCTCGCTCAGCGGGACTTAGTCGACTTACCTTGGTCACGACCGTAATTTAAGTCGAATTCACATCCGATATAATTATCTATATAAAAATATCATTACTTAGATCAAACAAATCTTATACAATATGAACATTATAACTTTTAATCATTAGTGAAATTATATTATATCCTACCCAGGTATATCATAAGATATATGTATAAAAATAGATGATTATAACGAACGAAAATTATGTCAATCGTTATTAGGTATATCTATCATTCGCTATTATATTAAAAATACTGACATCAAAGTTCATCAAACATTACACACCTCACCTTAAAATTATCAGTTAGGCATTGTATCTTTCTTTTCCTAATGATGTTTTCCTTCACAAATGTCAATATGGTTACAAACTTTTTAAGGTTCCGTAGTCAACAAGGGACCCTTATAGTTTTGCCATGTCCGTCTGTCTGTCCGTTCGAGGTTTAGCTCAGCGCGCCTAGCACTAGAAAGTTGAAATTTGGTATGAGTATACCTATTACTCACGCCGACAAAGTGGCAAAATAAAATCTTGAAATATTTTTTTTTAGGGTGGTCCTACATGTATAGTTGCGATGAATATTTTTTTTATCGTCTACCTACTCCATGGTGTGGGGTGTCGTTGGATAGGCCGTTTAAAAATATTGATTATATTAACCATTTGCCCATCCAAGGATCCGTTTGCGAAATGTTAAGCTTTAAAGTGCTAATTTTTGTTAGAGTCTCCCCTCTGCCAGATAAGCGGTTGTTTTTGGAGACGTGAAAAAATTCATAGTACTAGCATATTATATGACAAACTTAAAAGGAAAACTATCACCGCGAGTTAATGAGTAGGTAATAGTCGACCAACAAAATGTAAATGGATAAGTAAAAGTAAGTCGTAATTATTCCATACAAAATAATGTAAATCTAAGTACATTTGTAACTTTGTAATAAAAACTAGGTACTTATTATTTTGTCATAGTATAGTAACTACGGAACCCTTCACTACGGGTTTTTTCAACAATCATCGTCATATTTCAGATAGTTTACGAAAACACCGTTATGAAAACGAAAGAATTATACACCTGAAACTTTCTCATGAATCACTCTTACCAATTAGTGAAAACCGTATGAAAACTCGTTCGGTTTTAATTTATTTTTTCTTTCAGTAAAGTTTTCCGTAGTTATGGAAATTTAGGGGATCCGACACTTCACGTGCACGACAGACAGATATGCAAATCCATACGCACGAATCTTCACGTTAAGGTTTTGGGTGTTTTAACATGTTACTTTAAAACCTAATGTTCTTATTGGTTTTACTTTACTCTAATAATATCTGCATACTTTTCAAAATGTTTTTTTTTTGTACTTTTGGATACACGGGGGTTTACTGGTCCATTTTCATCAGGTTTCTCTAATAGCTTCTCAAGATACAGACATACACACTCTATGTCACACTGTAAAGTTCAGTAGTTTCGGAGCAAATTGACTGTGACGAACAGATATAAGGATCCGTTTTTCAAACGGACGGGACGTTGGGAACCCTAAAACTGCTTTACAAAGTTGGTTTTTATTTGACCTATATTGTTTCACAACTGTTTACCTATACCTACTCGTATGAAAAATGAGACCAGTGAGAAAAGAATGCGTAACGTACCTACGTATCTAAAAAAAAAATCGCTAATAGTTTTGAGGTAGCGCGTGCTGTACGGAAATGAAAGTGTGCGTTTAGCTCCGCCCAGATGCTCAAGGTTATTGACGTAACTATACACCAAAGAAGAAATAATTAAAATAAAAAAAGGTTAATTTATTTATTTCTAACCTATTTAAGTTCTTATTCATTTTTAACCGAGGAGTTACAGATAGGTACTCTTAAGTTTATCCGACTAAAGTAAAAAAATAACAATAGCCTCTCCCCAAAAAAAACAGCCTTAAGTTTATTTTTTATTAGCAGTTTTTCTGTTCTTGAGAGTGGAGGAGGGCTGAATCGTCTCTAAAATGCCCGGGCCAATTTCGGCCATCCTCCCCGGGACTTTTATCGTAACGCATGGTCGTGAGCGCTTTATTCAATTTGATTATCGCATTGTTTAATTAGTTTATAATAATTTCAACAGGCACTAATCTCTACCTTCTCACAGCGCCATCTAGTATGCTGTCAAATAATTAAATAGTTCGACAGTGTGCTACCGCGCTGAAACGACATCTATGTACAGATCACCCAGTATATTTCGACAGAATTTGGCCATGGCGAAAAAATAACAGTTACAATATTAGCTCTACTAGAAAAAAAAACAAACAATAAATATCTTATTTAGTTTAAACATGCATGGAGTGATACAATGATCGTTTCGAAAGTCAAAACTAATAGCTCGACATCTTATTTTATCAATACAAGTTCTCATGACATTTTCACAAAAATTCACCATCAGCCCCTGTCAATGTCATTCCAGATTTCTTTTTCTTTTTTCTTCTTTGGCAACAGAGCCGATAATAACTATCCTGCCAGTGTCATGTGGTGAGGCAGTGCAATGAGGTGAGACGTTGATTCAACTCAAACTACAAAAAAAAATCGGCTGATTTATTTTTAAAAACAAAATAAAAGTAAAAAATGCCAAACCAATTAATGGTAGTGGCAACATTCTTTGTTTTAGTTCGAGTTGGGTTTCGTTTTTTTCGTATTCATCAATTAATACCAATTAATAATTAATATTTTATTTCGCTATTTTGCTCCGAATAAAATAATTATAATTTTTGTCTTTACAGACGGCGAGGCATTATTGCACGCATAAAAAACTAGTTAAGTGACCGAGCCGCCCTCTCGCGGGAATTTCTACACGAAAATACATCGTGAATGTGGCGTGTGTTGTTTGGAATACTGTGAGTCGTAAATAAAAATGCTTTTGATGCATTACTAAATCTTGTTATAAGTGAACTTCGTGTGTGTTAAAACATTAAAAAACCAGGAAGACTTCTGTGAATAACAAAATCTAGCGCTATAAAGTGATTTACTTTTGGTATTTTGTCATATGTTGCACGCCTGCCTTGGGATTTCAATGAAGACAAAAAAAAAATAATCAGTTATTCCGATGCTAAATTGATAATGCTGTAAGTTTCATATTATTGTTTTTTATCTATCTTTCCCAGTTTATGTAGAGTTAAAAAGATTTCCATCTGAAACCGTGTTTTTCTGCATTTATTATTGGCAGGTTACTTACGTTAGTGTCAATCTTGAGAATCGTAAATTCGTAACCATCATCGTCTACAGAATTTTGGCGATCAATGAAATGAAACACCATAGCATTTTACAGTATCAATACAAGTTACCATTGTACTTAGACGCTGTAAAATGATTTCAACTGTAATATTTTTTTTGTTACAGAAATAGACACAACCAGTCTTCCGGCACGTTATTGCGCTTTCTCGTGACAATGCGGTGCCTTATGTGCGAATACAGTTTCTAAAATGTTCATGTCATTGATTCATGATGGTGGTTGTTAGAGCTGAAACTGAATAATATCAGAATGAGTCACAATCTGGCTGGAATGCCATCCTACAGGCTGCCAGGCCCGGGACTAGGGCCTCCAGACTTCAAGCCTCCGATGGATACGCCGACCCCGCCGGCGCCAGCACCAAGCAACCCCAAGAAGCGGAGGAAAACTTCCAATGCTAACAATGCATTAACACCTCCCCAACCTCCTCCTACGGCACAAGACCTCCTACCTCCACCTCTTACAGGATATGGAGACACTATTGTAGCCTCAAACCCTTTTGATGACTCTCCATCCACCGTATCACATAATGGCCCTATGATGAGTCAGAATGGATCAATGATGAGTCAAAACGGTCCAATGGGAATGATGGGACCAATGCACGGTATGGGTGGCCCACCAATGAGGCTCATGAGCCCACATGGTATGAACCCTATGAATCAACAAATGCCTCCAAGAGGTGGGATTAGTCCGATGGGAAATATGAGTCCTATGGGACATATGGGTGGCATGTCACCTATGGGAGGCCCTAATATGAGTATGAGTAATCACAATATGGGTCCAGGAATGGGTCCTAATTCAAGGTCAATGGGCAGTCCAATGAGTCCCATGAATTCTATGCCGATGGGCTCACCAATGTCTTCAGGTCCTATGGGAAGCCCTATGAATATGGGTTCCATGGCAGGCAGTCACATGAGTAACAGTCCCATGGGGCCTCCTATGCACAGTCCTCTTGGTGCAGGATCAATGAATGGGCCCATGAATGGTCCTATGGGTGGTGGAGGACCTGGCATGAATGTTCCTCGCATGAATGGACCAATGGGACCTAGTTGTTCTAACGGTTCAATGGGTCCTAGTAATTCTATAATGTCTTCTAATCCAATGCAAGGTGGTGGCATGGGACCAGGGCATTGTGGCCCCATGAGACATGGAAGTCCAATGCCATCAGGCATGGGGAGTGGTCCAATGGGTGGCAATGGACCAATGACCTCTATGGGCCCAGGCCCACCTTATTCAAGCAGTCATATGGGACATGGTGGGCCAATGGGAATGGGAGGAAATGGATCTATGGGGATGGGTCCAGGCCCAGGAAACATGGGTAACTGTGGACCACTTGCTGGAATGAGTGGAATGGCGATGGGTGGGCCTGGAGGGCAGGGAGTGGGTCCAATGGGCCAGAGCATGGGTATGTTTGGACCAAAACCTATGCCAGTGAGTGCAGGCAAAGTGTACCCGCCTGACCAACCAATGGTGTTTAATCCTCAAAACCCAAATGCTCCACCCATATATCCATGTGGAGTGTGTCACAAAGAAGTACATGACAACGATCAAGCTATATTATGTGAATCTGGATGCAACTTTTGGTTTCACAGGTATGTACCTCTTAATACTAAAACTAAACAACTAAATACTTAATTTAAAATTGGAACAAACAATTTTTGCAAGTCAAACCTCAAACAAAAACATTCTTAACTCCAATNTTAATTTAAAATTGGAACAAACAATTTTTGCAAGTCAAACCTCAAACAAAAACATTCTTAACTCCTTTACTTTACCTTAACTTAATTACAAAAACTGGCCTTAGACAAAGCTATTCTATGCTATTTTGAAGTATGCATGATACATGTTATCATGCATAGTTCAAAATAATGAACACTGCATAAAAATTACTGTAATACAAAATTTAGTTGTTACAAAACTCAATAAATTAGTAGTAGTGAATGTGTGAAAGATAAGTAAAACTGGTGACACATTACATTGGTAAAACCAAATCAACAACTGTTATAAAAATCACTATTTACTCTGCTAAATGTAATTTGACTATAAACAACAAATCACCAAACTCTTCCTACTTTAAACTAAATGATATTTATTTTGCAAATAGGTTACAAGTAACTCTACACATCAAACATTTTTTTTTTGGTTATAATAATCTAGAGCCCGGTGTTTCATAGCTGATTACCCTGAGAAGAAACATCGAAACAAACTCAGGGTCATAGTTTCTTTTGAAGTCCATACAATGGTCAAAAATATTTGAAAAACGTCTGAGGTGACTTTTGTATGTATGTAACTCGGGCTGGTTTCCACAACTCCACGACTAAGCGCGTATTAGAGGAAAGCACCATGCAGGTTTGTGTGGACCTGTCCAGACAGACAGACAAGTTCAACTAAAATTATACAAGTAAATTAATTATTATTCTAAAATTACACAAGTAAATTCATTAAGCTCCCAGTCAAAGCTGAATCCGGTTTGACTGGGAGCCGACCCCATTATAGTTGGGAAAAGGCTAGGCAGATAGAGAGATACAGTAAATTAATATTTGTAATGTTGCAACACTCCAGGGGCTGCACGGGTCTAACGGAGCCAGCGTTCCAGTTGCTGACAGCGGAAGTGTATGCGGAATGGGTTTGTGACAAGTGCCTGCAATCTAAGAACATACCTCTGGTGAAGTTCAAACCATAGCGATGCGCCGTACCCCCCTCGCCCCCTCTGCTGCCACCCATTTGAGTCAATACCCCTAACATCACAAGATATTTATTTCACTTCATCAAGAAG
The DNA here is from genome assembly GCA_002192655.3 of Mamestra configurata. NCBI lineage: Eukaryota > Metazoa > Arthropoda > Insecta > Lepidoptera > Noctuidae > Mamestra > Mamestra configurata. The sequence goes on along the minus strand of NDFZ01002029.1, from coordinate 3,486 downwards.
AATGGACAATGAATGTAAACACAAGAAAGAAAGGCTTGGGCATGAAGTTTGCTTGTCTGATCAACTTCAAAATTGGTCTGTTGGTACCCTAGCTGAGGAAGATCTCATGTTGGATAGTTACATTAAATTAAGAATGCTAAATGTATTAAAGACTTAAAATCAATTTATAAATTATGTTAAATCAATAAACAATTTGATTGCTAGTAACTCCACAGAATGGTTGAATGGTGATGAAAGTGCAGACGGTCCTGTTATGTCTAGTCTGTTATGATTGTCATTTTATTTATTTTTAACCTAAATCTAAGAAATTGTGGTTTTTAAGCCTTGTATGGAATATATATAACATGTGTTCCTCATAACGCATATCTGTTGAAGCAAATAAATGTTAAAGTATTGGTAGCACATAATGGATACAGAACTCCAAAGTATAAGCAATAAAAATGTCTGCCCAAGAAGTTTTTGATGCCTGTTATGCGTGTCGCTTTAGTCTCTGTGCATATTGTAAATATTTTTTAGAGAAATAAGTTATAAACATTCTCCGCCTTATGAAAATGGTGACCTAAATGTGTGCATTCAATTTTGAATGTAGTGCACATCAGATCCTTTGGTCTTTTACGTATTGTATTATTGTAGTCAGACTGAAGACAGCCAGGTTGACTACGACCATACAATTTGTAAGACACTTTAGGCGATCCTAGTTTCACTATATTGATAATGATAAAATGTACTTATCCTTTCGGTGCCCTAGTTTGCATGTAACATTACGCGCGTTATCTTTATGTACTTGTAAATATGATGAATCCATACGCTTTGTTAAGTATAAGGGTGTTAAATGTGTTTGTCAATTTTTTAACTTTTGGAGATTTTTTTAATAATAATAACTTGTAAAATAAGTTATGTAAATATACAAGTAGGTTAATAGTGAACTGAGATTATACACCGGAGATGCTGGCTCCATCTTACGCGTGGTTGTGACGTCACGTGATCGCGTACTATGTAATCGCGTGCAGCTTCCTTTTAACTTTGGTTTTAACTATACACATTTTGGAGCCAGTGCATATACATATTGCGAATCTTTGTTCCAGTCATTACAATATTAATTTAATATAAATTATAACATACATTGAATAATAATATTTTAAATATCAATTTGAGGGTCATCTCCCATTATGGTGGGCTAGCTTTCATATACTGAAAGCCTACCTAAATCTCTGATTAGAAAACGAACTGTCAACCTGATGTGATTGGTTCATCAAAATAATAACAACCAATCATGGATATTCACAGAAGGTTTGACTACCAATTAAATTGAACAGTCTTTCAATATACGGGAATGTTTAAATTTGAATGCAACAATTCACATTGTTTGGAAAGTACAACTCCGCATTATTTTACAAATAAGTCATGTTACATACAGTTATTGTTAAATTATCATCAAACAATTTTAACCCAGGAAATAAATGATGGATAATATTATAGTACAATCATGGCAGATTCTGTTGACCACAAACTAAACAAAACAAGAAGACACATCTTCTAAGAAAATATAGTGCCATCTTGTTTTGAAAGAAAGAAACTACAGTAATAATATACAATGTAATTTAGTAGAATCTCTTTCTCATTAAATTTTATTTGCTGGTAAAAGGTAGCAATAGTTTAGTTGGTGCACAACAAAATCTGGTCTGACTTCTATTTTTGCACAAATATGCCATGCCCAAATTACATTGCATCTGCAAAAAAAACACATGAAAATTGCTCATAAATTTATGTTGGCCATTCACCAACATAAATTTATGAAATTGATAACATGATTAGTTAACCCAGTTTAAAAAGTACCTAATCTCTGTTTGTGGGACTAAGTACCAGCAATGTTAATTTAATAGGACATAATGATTATATGTTGATTTATACAGATTAAAAACAGAACTACATATACACAATAAATAAGACCGTTTTTTAATTAGGTATGACTGTATCAAATTAATATTGTTATATGTTTTTGCCACAGTTAAATGTCGCTACGTATGTACTTATCAAAGTTAAGAATAAAATAAAGTAGATAGGAACACTGAGGCTGGCTTTGTACATATAACAGGAATTTCTCAATTTGAGAAACAAAGTTGTGAGTACAAGTATCAACTGGTTTCTTTCTGCATTCAGAGTGAAATTTCGGCTCTATGTATGTGGCCAACCTAAGGAAAGCCTGTCTTTACAAGATAAATCACAATTACCAATTCAAAGTACATATTTTTACAATATGAGGTGTAAATGGATTTTAGGAGGAAAGTTCTTAGAAACAACAATTATTTTGTTAAGTACAATAATTATAGTCAAATATTATCATTTACTTACCAATTGGCTATCACTGAATACATTAATAATAAATGACTTTACAAGTATTTAGTTAACAAAATAAAGTAACTTTGGCACACACTACAACGTTAAACCCACTGGTGAGGTTGTGCAAAGCATGCAATGTCTTTGTACATTTTATGTCTGTATTTTCGACAATATATTTGTTTTTTAAATGGTTGTTTGGCTTTTTATAAAATCTTTTATTTATTTATTACTGAGATGTATGCCACCCATGAAGCGATTAAAATAATACTGAAATTTAATGTTACATTAACATACAGAAATATGTCATTAATTTTAAACCGATGATGAAAAAGTCCTCTTATTGCAATATTGCTAGTGGCAAATTTAAATTTACAAATTTATTGATTTTTTATAAAAAAAAATAAGTACTGTTTATTTAAATATTTGTGTGGAAATGAAACATTTTTTTATCCTTTAAAAATGTTTGTGAATGCAAATAGTAGAATCAAATGTAGCATTTTTCATAGTTAACCTTGCTAAGATTTTCAACAATTTCTTTTATTATTTTCACAACCATGACATTGATTTAAGAACATTAATTATGTTTTCCTCGGGAAATTATATATTTTCTTATCATTTTAAATCATAGGAACATTCAACTTATTTCTATTCCGTGCGCAAAATGTATTTGTATCGCACCCTGTATTTTTTACTAAAAATATTATTATTATCGTTCTAAAACGATTGGCAAACGAGAGAAATACATAAGTATTTATAATTGTGTAAATATATTTAATATGACTCCGCGAATAATAATTGCTGATAATTGTACAGTTACTTATATTTTAGAACTTTACATAGGATATTCGGCCATGAATGTAATAATAATTTTAATGCGGTGAGCACATCACAATTAGTTGACGAAGGGACTGCTGCTATTGTATATTATTTTTACTTGTAAATGTTACTTACGTGTTACAATAATAATGCAACGCAACAGTTGTGATTGACAGAGTTGTAATTCAGAATATTTTATGAAGTCTAAAATAGAATATCAGTGGTCTTAAACTTGTGCATAGTTTATTTTGTATTATGTGAATAATAACAAGCAATAATAAAATTGTTATTGAGGAATTTTATTTGAATAACACACTCATCATCATCATC
>NDFZ01002028.1:0-13259 GCA_002192655.3 Mamestra configurata | reverse complement strand
CTGCATGCACCAGTTACCTAGTACAATATGATCCTTCAAGTATAAATACACATTTGTCAACTTGTAGGTACTTGTATTCAGGAAGAATATAAATAAATCCTATTAGTATTGTTGGACTCTTCGGTAGCGTCTCTTTGCGTTCGTTATTCTGTGATACACGGTGTTCGTCAGCGAGTCCTCGCGGAATATATTCCGCATACAATTATGAGCTGCTACGAGATTCATATTCATAAAGTTGTTGACTTGCAACTTGCATACAACTCCACTTGTACAGCATGCATTTTATCAACTAACTCATTTTGTACGTTTTTAAATTAAAATATTTTTAAAGATTCATTATCTGTAATCATTCAGTTCCTTTGACCGAGTGTCAACTCCTTTTAGATTTAATATGTCGATATTTTAGTCGCAATTACCTATCAGCCGTATACGTATTCTTTTACTACTCTACTTACCAATTTTAGCTACTAAAAACGTTTTTACACGACTGCCCAAAAAAAGGAGTGTTATTTAAGATATGTTTTTAAATGTTGTCTTTGCAATTTAGAACCCTCAAAATATTGGAGGTTCAAAGTCCCCAGTCAATCGACAATTTCGAACCAGAAGAAGAGAAAACAATTTTCTGAATCTGTTTTTCTTTCATTTCAGGTACATAAATTACTTGAGTAGTATCGCCTCTACTAGCCAGTCGTAGTCCAGTAGTGGGCAGTGGGATGGGCGCTTCCGGCGGCAGATAGATCACCGTGTGTTGGTTTAGGTCTCGAGAAGTTATCGCGTATCGATACGCCACAGCTGCGACCCTGCACACCCCACCTCACAACTGTGTCGAGGTCATCCTACAAACACTATAAAATGCACTTTTTTTCGCAGTGAATAGAGTGTAGTTTTCAGTGGCAAGTATGGCGAATCGTGGACGAAGTTGCAAACCATTTATTGTCCGTCGTGTGTGGATAGTTTGATTCATATCTCGCGATATTGTCCGATCTTTATCTTTAATCTCTTGTAAGCCAGACTGTTTCATAAGCTTTCATGCTTCGTTTAATTATATTTCGTCCAGCTGCGGTCAGCGATAGGTTCAGTTGATTGCTTGAAGATTGAAGTGACCTACTCCTGCACTTCTGGCAACTAAGAGGATTTGTTAAGCATGTGGCAATCTTGTCTATCGACCGTTTATATCTGTCTACAGCATGACTAAAATTCTAGGTTAACTTTTCAAGGTTCTTGCTAATATTTATGAAATGTTATTATTTTGTTCAAACACTCCCCTCTTCATAATGACTGTCGTATCGTCACTCTTGAAGGCTGTTTTAATGAACCCCATCCCTCCCCTTTATACCCCATGAAATATAATTATATTGTTATCCGCTCATAATTTTAATCGAATAGCTTTTGTCAATAACTTGAGTGAAGAATGTTTTATTTGTTGTTGTTTGTGCCACAACGCCCAAGAGGGGAAAATTGAATAACGCGCGACAGAGATGGACTATGTACCTATTTAATCAAAATCAAAAGTCAAACTAGGCTGAAAATTAGAACTTTTTGAATGTTAAACATTTTAATGACGACAGCCCCCAGAACGCCCGGCCTTGTATGTGTATGATGTATGTAACTCGGGCTGGTTTCCGCAACTCCACGACTAAGCGCGTATTTTGAGTGCAGGTGGGACAAATGTGTTCGAGCATTCGATCCAACCCGGCTCCCCAAGGAAGGCCAGCAACTCCTTGGTGTTACCAACTATCTCACAGAGGGTACCTGGGTTTCTAAATTACTTAGCCCTGTAATCAGCTACCACTGGGCAGCTTAGTAGCTGCTGTCTTGTCTTCCTCCATGCAGGCTCTGCAGAGTGCGCTGTCAGTGATTCCTTTGACATAAAGGTGTTTATTAAAAGACTCATGGCCAGTTCTGACGGCTGTGACTGTACACAACTGTTGTTAAGTCAGTCTTAGGGCTTTTTTCGTGCATGGGCCATCAATAGAAGGGAAGTGCCTCTTTGGCCTGCCTTCACTCACCGTGGTCAACCCATAGCTTGAGATGCTTGACACTGGTGCCTTTCCTTACCAGATTGCGGAGGTATCCGAAAGGGAGTGGTACGATGGGTTCGGATCCTATCGTTGCCATCCTCGACCCCCTTCTGGCGAGTTCGTCCGCTGCATCGTCGCCTCGGGATTAGCTGTGTCCCTTGATCCATTGAATAGTTACTTCATTGTATCTACCAACAACGCGCGCCCATAACCACTATCTAGCTATAGTTGGGAAGAAAGCCGCGCTTGTTAATTAATTGGTAATTGTTATCTCTACTCTAATATCAATTATTTACCTAATCTAATATTAAAAATTAAATCTGATTTAATTTATTGTATTCATTTTTGTTTCTACTTGAATTAATCTGCGTTATCTAATTTAAATCACTGTACACAATTTAACTTTTAAATGTATTTTTTATTACCAATCAATGTATTAATAATTTTAATTAATAAATTAATTCTGCTATTATCTGCGCATACTGTAGTGTATGCTGTGCTTCTGTGTAAGTGATATGGCGCTTACACTTAAGTTTGCAATGTACAAATTATAAAGTTATAGTGTACTCGTTGTTGAGAAGCCTTATAATAAATAAATAAAAAAATACAAGAAGAAGTGGCGCAACTGACTCATCAGCAACACATACGTCTGATACGAGTTAATTTGAACAATTTTAATTTATACAAAAGTAAACATAAATTAAACACTTCATGTTAGGTACTAGAAAATTACATTAAATTAAAGGGCACATGTTAGCTAGTACCTACTCTATATTATGCCAACACCTAAATATTAAACAAAATGATTGTTCTGTAGACACGTTCAGAGAGACATCAAATGATCGGACAACTAGGGTATCAGACGAGCTTCAGACGTAGAGTAATTAATTACATGTGCACACGCTTCACTGAGCACAAATGTAGCTTCAGTTTTTGTACTAGACAAGCCCTTTGTAGCAAAGTTTGTCATAGATAACATGTTTATTTCTGCAAACAGGCGATTTGCTCACTGATAAAAATATATCTTTATTTACCTGAGGCTCTAGACAAGTGAAATTCTGCCAGCGATTGTCAAAACGACAAAAAATATATGGGATTCACAGATGCTATATAAACAACACGTGATCCATCCCTTACATTTGGCATTTCGATAATCACATTCGCCAATAGAATGTCATGTTGTCTGGAACCCCTGGTCATGATTCTTGATATGATGCAAAGCCTATAATTCCTCATGGGTTGTATGAACATATATCAACAAAATTGAATCATTATTCGGTGACAATTAAGCGCGGCCCGGTACACGCCACAGCCACGCTACACTCGACCCTTGCTAATAGCGTGGCGTGTGTGCCTCGCCGCCGCCGCTGCCCGTACATCGCACGTCGTGCTCCACATTCTATTTGCGGACGATCACGTCGGCGTAAATAAAGCCTTAATACAGCTCTCTCCGCGCGGCACATGTTGTTCCTACTCCTGGGTGATTGCCGAAAATAAACAGCCGTTTACATACACAGAAGTACCGATTTCATAAAGGAATACTTCGCAGCTTTGAAAAGTATTGTAAGACACCAAACCGATTCCGACTCTTTTTAACTTTTAATGATGCCAAGAAGAATGTGTTTCTGACCTTCTGTATTTCTGACCTTCTGTATTTGTCAAAAGGGATTTCTAACGGCGAATAAATCGCCGAGTCATTTAATCATAATCTGACAACAATTAGAGTTTGCTCTTGACGCGTACAGCGGCCGTGAATAATGATGGAGTGCTCTGTGAGTACGTCGATTAGCGGCGCTTTGAACTAATTACTCGTATTATTAGCCTCTTGTTGCTGCGGTATAATACTGAGCCGATGGAAATGTACCTAAACATGTGCCTACTAAGAATTAGTTTATTTAATCGCCGAATATTAACCAAATGGAGGACGCAAATGTGAAGCAATAGGGTATCGTTTTCTGGTTCAGTAAAAAGAGACTCATCAAAAACCGAAATGTAAAATGAGTGCCAAGTTCAATGGTCAATCCTGAAATTTATTTATGACAACATAATTTATTTTAGCACATAATTATGTACCTTGCAAGTCTCAATATATGAGCCAAATTTAACATGTTTATGTAAAATAGTTTTTGAGTTATGAGGGGGTCAAAAGTGGCTCCAAATGGTTCGTGTAATAATTACACACGGTGCTGCTCGCCAGTTCTGTTAGCTTGAACTTGGCTTGACACGCTACCGCGTATCTACATTTGTTTATTTACAAACTCGTAAATAAATAACACCATTACAGCTAAAACGTGCCAATGCAATGCTATAACTGTTTAACAGAATGGCCGACAAACAAACAAAACTCATAATATTTATTTGCAGATAAAGTTATTGACATTTGAGTAAAAATAAAGCAAGAAACCGACCGGTCTGTCTCAGTGGATAAAAGTTAAGTCAAGATAGAGTTAAAATTGGGTTGTATGAAATACCGAGATGTAATCCTAAAATGGTTTTGCAAGTTTTAGTTTAACAGACCATGTTCACGAGAATGATGAGTGCATCAGTATCACTCAGCTCAACAATACTAGACGAAACTTAATGACACAATAGGTAAACATTTTACTCGGAGTGACTGCTAAACTGTCCGCCGCGAGCAAGTTGCTGGGAACTTATACTCCTGAGCGATATTGGTTGCCAGAGTTTCAGGCTACCCGTAACGACTGTCAAAGATTTACTCATAAAACGGGAGACCAACTGTTTAACATGCTTTCCGAAGCGCGGAAGGTCCTCGGTATGTAATGGATGGTGAACTATCTGTGGACCGAGCTCGNATGTTCACGAGAATGATGAGTGCATCAGTATCACTCAGCTCAACAATACTAGACGAAACTTAATGACACAATAGGTAAACATTTTACTCGGAGTGTCATTTTACTGTATCGCGGCATCGAGATCGTTGGTTTAGTATGTCGTTGCTCTAATTACTGCGTATTACCCGAGATTACCCGAACACGGCTCCGTTCGCCCCGTTCGCCCCGTACGGTTCGGTTTTACGGCGCGGCTCAATGGCCCGTAAATTGGATCCATCGAACGTATTGATAATACTCTCGGTCGCTAATTGTGTTTATTGCTGCTTCGCTCTTAAGATTAGCGCAAATAAGTGTTATCATGCGTATTATTAGTGGATTGTTCAGTGTGGTAGCAGATGTTTTGCTTTGTGTATGGCTTTAAGCCGTTCCGACTATATTAAGAAGGCTTGTGCGTAGCTAAGCTGTGGTCGCCGTAATGTCTGAATGTATCTAAAGCCCGTACTATTGAAGTGTATTGTCGAGTAACTAGTGATATAAGCTGTTTAATATGTTATAAATGCGAAAGTGAGTTTGTTTGTTTGTAACGCTTTCACGCCTAAATCGTTGAACCGACTTTGTTGAATTAATTTGCAGAAATAGAATATATTTAATATTAATGCGAGTATAGCTGCGGGACAAGCTAGTAAACATATCATAATTGACGGCAACACTTAGATCTATATTGAGATGTCAGTGTCAGGTAAGCCTCCGCTCAGAAACTTGAAGCGAACTTACAACTCGTGACGGATCACCCAGCACCGACCAACTCGCGGCGCTTTGACTTCACTCACTTAATGAACTTAGAACTTACTGACTCGGTTACTTCGGTTAATATAACATAATTATTATGTTAATCGGTAATAATACATAGTTTAGTTAAGACACGCAATCAAATCTGAAGCTAATCTGAGCTCGCTGAGAGCCTCAATTAGTGCAAGACTATTCTAATAGATGCATTATGATAATGGTTGGCGCTAAGTTATTCTATTCAATGTATATTATTAGTAAGTAGTACACGACTCCAACTGATGATGACGTTAAGCTTAAGTCTTTAACTAACCGTACAAGTCGTACAACAAGACGCTAGACCTACAACCCCGCAACGATGTTAGAGTTGCACTCGACTTAATCTTACTTACACTCGTGACATCTCCGCTCTGGCGCCAGTACTGGCACGGCCAGCGTCTTCCTAACTACCGCCAACTTACGCCACGCTCGGCCAATGTGGAGTCGCACTGGGCCAAATTCGAGAGTTGAGAGCAACTTTATGAATTCCTAATCTTAATGTGTTGTTTATGTTAAATTTCACGTAGTATTGAAGCTCGCCAGATATTGCTGAATACCAGAACTTGGTTATGTGGCAGTTTATAAGTTTTGGGACGAAGCAAGAAGTAGATTAGACTCGTGGCGGTGTTAGTGTTAATGAAAACTTGTAGACCGGTCTGCGATCTAGCGAAAGAAGAACGTTAATGTCGGCTTATCATCGACGGGAATTGTGAAAGTTTGTGGAAAAGCTTCATTTGTTTGCCAGGCGCAATCGAGACGCCTCTTGCGAATATCGTTTAAACGTTAAGATATTACAACAACGTTTATTTCGAGTTTGCTGTTTGGAAAAAGGGATAGACTTGCTCAGTGTCATATACCTAATTGTATAATAGACCACTCTTCGTGTTCAACTTTTCGAAAACATACCTAATACAAAGCTAACTTTAAAGTAGGGATCTTTATACAACAACAGTACAGAGCGCTCGATACTGTTTACCATGTAGCATTTATTGAATGGTGTCTTTTGTGATTCCTCTTGACCGTAATGCTTGTATTAATTGAACATGTTATGCGATTGTACAGTCCACTGCTGAGCGGACATACCTGCTGGTTAACCAAGCGTTCCAGCGCTGCTCAGAGTGACCAACGGTTGAGAGCCCGAACAGATGATATAATCGATAGTTTCCATTCGAAGTGCGAGTGTCAAACGCCCTAAAAGGACACACACTGACCTTATTGGTGCTATTCTTCGGAAAGGTCATATGCGTATTCACAACCGACGTATGACCATAATATGTATGATCAATTGATCACACACGAAGCAAAATGTTTATGTAAGGTCAAAGTCAATGCATTTATTTCCATTAGTCCATCAAACGGCCTGTTTGAACGTCAACATTTGCAGTTTGAAAAATAGATAATATAGTGATTCCAGCAATGTTCCATTTGTGAAGGTCGATTCTTATGGCGGAGAACGGACTTTTCAAAGTATTAAGGATCGTATTAGGTGGCATTCTGTAGTTTCTGCGTACCCTCATAGAAGAAAGGCGTGAGGTTATATTTATGTATCAAACGTAGAGCTTTTGTAAAAATGTTCAGCGCTTTACAGTTATTATGAAAAGTGTTATTTAGTTCAGACGTTAGTAGAAGTTAAGTTTTTGTTTGAACATTGTCCCGCTGCAGCCTTCATTCTAGTTATTGTTGGCTTGGCAGCTCATTACTGTTCTTACTTGTTATTGTTGTGCTATGCTGTGTGAAAATGAAGTTAATTGGATTTCTTAAAACTTGTTATTTAAACAAACTTATTTAGGTAAACGGATTATTTTTGTTGGGCTCCTATTGGCAATTATTTATTCGAAAATACATTCTAAAGTTCTCAGTCACCTAATCATAAAATTCAATATCTTAACATTATTATTGTTCTTTATTGCATATACAAAACAAGTATTTAGACATAACAAGACAGCTTACGTACAAAGGCGAGCTTAACCCTGCATTGGGTTCTCTACCAGCAAACTTCATTGCGATAAAAAATATACTAAACTGGGTAGTAAAGTGTATTTACTATCTAGTTTCAGGTATACGAAGGTATCAGCTGCGTGTCCATCACATTCCAATCGCCGCGTGTGAGCCAAATGTGCCAGTTATGGCACTGCCGCGCAGGCTGCGATGTTGGCACTACATTCAATGGCTTTACGAGCCAATATCTATGGCTGATAAGCGAGTTGGCGTTAACCCACATTATCGCATATTAAAACGTCGATAACTATTAACAAAACTGCAAATAATGCAATGTAATCCGACAAACAGCTATACTTAGTAACGATCCTATAAAAATGTTCAAACACATAGTTCTAGCTCGTAACTACTGGTGTTAGCATGAAAGTTTTTATTGATCACTCCATTATGATTCGAAGTACCTCATACACTACAATTGTATAAACTTTTACAGTGTTCACTGAAGTTGAAACTATTTCGACAAACACAATTTCATATGTACAAAGAGGCGCCATCTAGCGGAATTTTCCCGCAGTAAATGCAGACACAGTGAACGAGACAGTACGTTTTTAAGATCTGGAGCGTTTTTCAGTTACAACTGACGCTCGTTTGTTCACCACCCGATAGATGGCGCTACTAGTTGCAGTTAGTCGTTTTTTCTCAGTTATAATTTTATTGACCACGTGAGCCATATTATTCGCAGACTTCCAATTAAAAAAGTGTTCAAGAAATTATAATTTACTTCAATAAGATTTTATTAATTAATTGTTTAATGTACCTATTATTATATAATTTTTTCGTTGATTTTATAAGTCTTGACATAGCTTGATCACCATCTCATCGTAGGCTCATAAAGAAAAAGAAAGTTTCCACGAAAAGGATGGCACCCGACAGTGCGCAGCTGTTGTCTTGTAACTAAAGCTAAGCTCGTGAAAGTGTGCCGACTGCCGGAAACTTGTGCGCGTCTGTAATTTATCTCCGCGACACATTGAACCGGCTCACATTACCGAGCAGTAAGTCAACAGCTTAGGGTCTACGTCCTACAGCCATCCTAAATGAACTTGTTTATTTCTTTTGACAGTTTACAAAGTAAACTTTGTCATTCCTGTTACTGAAATCTTTGGCAATCTGTTTTAAGAAATTTTCCAACATTTTTCCTTTTTCTAGTCTTTACTTACTTATTTTGTCGTGATAAACAATTTTCTCGTTTGGATTAAGAGTTTGAAATAGAACAGCGACAAAATTATGTACACTTAGCTGCGGACCTGCCTTTTTGTTAACGCTCACTGCTTTTAAAACATTTAATTTGCAACACAGAGTAGTTCAAGGGAATTGTAGGTTCGTCTCGGTTTTTTAACGCTATTACCGTTTAAAGTGCCACAACGTTTCGAGCGCTTAAACATCATTATATTTCAATATCCTCCATATTTTATAAGACTTCCACTCAACTTCACCGATGTACGTCGTTGTCATCAAGTGTGAGCCGGCATCGAGGCGTCTTCTGGGAAATTACGTCCTTCTGACGTGTTTCAGACGTGTACATCCTGGAGATGTAACGACCCGGCCGGGCCGGAATCTCTTGACACGGGAATTTATTATGACTTTATGACTTGCGGTGACCTTACCACAGTTTGCAGATGCTACAGATTTGTATCGTTTTATCTAGAGGCAGACGGATTGAAGACAGATTTTCTTTTAAGAGGTCTCTAGAGGGAGAATAAGCGAGTGAAAGTAAAATTTTATTCGGCTGAGACAGAGCTTTCAATGTAACCTTGACGTAAGCCTTAAAGTACTCTCCATTTGTTATATAATTGTCGATGTGAGCCGGTCTCTCATACAAGAGAGAAATGCCCAATGCATCGAAAAGTTGTATCTATCTATGACGTCACACACTTCTGCATTTACTTATCTGACCAACTTCTTAGCAAACCAGCCGTTAACACAAACAAAACAAAACGAGAAGCATTGCAACAATATCACGTTGGTAATCCTCCCAGGTCTTTGAGTATTAAAGTTGTTAAATATTCAAAGTAGTACATTACTTCGGTACAGGTACGCGATCGTGGTTGGTATTAGTGGTCTACTGGTAATGTGAGAGTACGCGACCACACCAGCGGGCGCGGCTGCGGTCGGCTTTAGGCGCACTGGTCGGGTTTGAGACATTAACCAATATGATTTAGTTGCATTATACGTTGCTATAATAAGAATGTAGATAAATAAATCAAGAAATATTGTTTTTTGTTTTACTTATTTTTTTTGTATTTCTTTTGAATTGGCTCTCATGCTGTGGTTTACCATAAACCCAACAAGAATCTCGTGTTGAAGAATTGTTTAGTCGATGTTAAAGATTTTTCCAAGCAGGAGGCGGTCTGTAGTCACTGCTGCCTAATGGGAAAAGGCGTGAGGTTATGAATGTCTCATTTAACACTGAATCTGATAAATTATAGACAATAAAGATTTATTTTATTGGGTAACACCTAGGAAGCGCATACTGCTCAGATACGAAAATACAACTGAATGGTTTTCCATAGTCGTGAGCTTAAAGGATTACTTAGTGTTTCAGGGATAGTGTTCCCCTAGTGCCACCAGTGTGGAGGTGTGGCGGCTGCGGTTACGCGGTTCTAAGTCATCCTCTGAACTTGTTTCAAAAAAGCACAAAGACGGAACTGTAACTATAATTATATATTTATTTTTTCCCAGAACTTTATCTATGAAAAATTAACAATCATTTGTAAGATTTATTAAACTAAATGTTGAAGTATGTCCAGATCTTAGACACTTAGTATCTTAGGGAAAAAAAAATTAAAAGTAAAAAACCTTTTTAGAAATCAAGCTTTTATTTAAGTTTATAGTTTTTTAAAAGGTTTTTAGTTTTAATTTATTTTTTACTTTTTAGTTATCGCACAGACTCGAACAATTCTACCTCAATATCATAATCGAGTACTCCAAAAAGCCCAGTACACCAAAATCCACCAAAAAGAAAATTTTATTACGTGGGAGTAAACATCAGTTTTGTGAACTATTAATAAAATAACTATTGGATTTATTTATTAATGCTACCCGTATTTACTACTTCCTAAAGCTTCAGTAGTTAATCTCCGCCGTTGTGCAAAGCGTCATGTCTTGTTGTAATTGAAAATGCCAGCACGCCCGAATCGATATAAAGCTCAGTCGATTGACCCTGACACTGACGGAATAGCGCCGCCCCCACGGTGAGGCCATACCACCGACAGTGTACTATTACCATCGGTTACATCTAAATTAACTCAATGTAAATATGCTTCTGAAGACTGAAAAGGCTCTAGACAGGTGACATTATGTCAGCGGTAGCGTGGCGAAGGTGATGGTTAAAAAATAATGGAACAGGCAAACGCTGTCGAAATGTCACGTGTTCCGTCCACAATATTTAGGCATGTTTTTTTTGTGTGGAGCCTATCGATTTGTTTGCATTTTTGACATCAGTTTAGGTAGCAGTTGCCCTTGAGACACACTTTGGCAATTAATCGTACAGTTGCGACTTTAACAGATTTCAATACGAATTGACGCCAACATAAGTATTCGCCCCCCCTTCATAGATACAACATGAAATATGTATTACTTTGCATGATACAATGAAGCCATCTCTTGATGAGCGCAGACGTTGAACATGGCCGCATAACGCGCGAGTGCATGCGGCTATCAGTGCGGCTTACTTCACCCACGCAGACACGCGCGTTTCGCTGAGACATATTAATTAAACGCGTCGCGGCCGATAGCGGCGACGCGGCTCTGTAATTTAACCAACACGAAGACACATCGCGCCTAGACGCGGGACGCGGCGCGATCCGCGACAACATAGCTTATTATGATTACAGGCGTGTGGAGTTATTGCTATGTGTGGGATGTGACTGCGATTCTATTTGAATTGTGTTTATTTTTTTTTTGTAACTGGTTCTTAGAAATGTGATGTGATAAATAAATATACAGTAGAATAAACATCAACAAATATAACTTCTCAGCTAAGTTCTTCCATATTTAATTTATTTATTCGGCAATGAAGTATCTACAATAGAAATCTCTCTAGATCTACTCATTTAATTGTAATGCGTCCCTCTACACGTATGCGTCATGCGTGTCAAATTAATCGTTTTCTCCCGCACGTGCGACTGTGAGCAATCAGCGGCATTGAATGGCTCCTCGAGGTAATTACGAGGTTGCGGCGTGGCGTCCATTGCGCGCTCTGATCGAGCACCCTCGACCGCACCCCCGAGGGGCGTGTAATGAACTCTACACTGTGGTCGTTGTGCGATTGTCGCCAGCATTGAAACCCCAGCTGGCGGGCTCTTCAGATAGGGGTCGATGCTCTCACATTAAATGCCAAAGGTTTATTTATTCGTACAAAATGATGTTTATGTATTGGGCGTGTCAGATCACGGTCGTAAGAACACGATATGTCAATTACTTTTGAAATATTCATGAGCATGTTTCGCTCTGAGCAATTAGTGACATTGTTGCAGGAATCGTATTGTAATAATACTTAGAACTGAGATGTTGTATCCGCGTCGCGAAGCTTCGATGTAAAGCGCCTTGTCGTGTGCTTCGTCGAAGGAGATGAATTGAAAATGCATAAAAGCAATATAATAAAAACAAGTTTGAGGGAACTCTTGTGTACAGTTGGAGGAGGCTGCTGTTGTTAGTATCGATATTAAAGAATGATATAGAATACCAATGCTTCTTTTATCTGACACCAGCCCAACGGTTAGCTTCGTATTGCACGGCCCGCCTTAACGTGTGTAACTGTGATTATAACACAAGTCTTGTACCCGGTGTGAATACAGTTATTGTGAACCTCCAATATAGTGATCTGCACCCCGGGGCGTCACGTGTACAGAGTAGTGATGTGACCACGGCGGCGGCGTGTCGATACTGTGAGTTATGTTAATTCGCGTCCTGTCCGCAGCGGCCGGCGGCGGCGAACCCCGCACTTATCACGACCGCCTCATTACCCGCTCATTATAAATTCAACGCGAATTAAACACTTTATCAGAGTCCGTCATCTGGACACGCTGTGCCTGTCAATTACTGAAATATTTATGGAAAAAATAACATATTTTGACGGTTAATCATTTAAGTTTTCGCATAGTTCGTTGAGTTTTTCTAAACGAATGAAACCGTTAAACTTATCTCTCAAGACTACGCAAGAGAGTCCTGAGTTCAATTCCCTGGTCGAGCAAAAAGTCTCATTGGGTTTTTTCATTAAGAATTTTTCTGTGTCAGCCCGGAGTTTGGAAGTTTGTGGTGTGATACACCTATGCCTCGGAAAGCACGTTAATCAGTTGGTCCTGCGCCAGATCTCTCTCCGGCTGAGTCCGATTGCCGTCCCATCGGGCTGTAAGATTGACGGAGGAGGAGCACCTGAGTTTGTGCACATACTTATGCTATATAATATGTCCCGCGCCGATGGTTAGTCTCCGTTGAGATTGGCCGCCATGGCTGAAGACGATCAGGAGGACTATTTTGATCAGATCATTAATTTGATTGCAGTCGCTCACTTATCATGTAGCACCCTACCCATATTGTTTGGTAATATGTTATGCTAACGTGTGATTGTTTGTTGCAGTACCTGGGCTCGTTCCCGGTGTCCGGCGGCGAGCCGGCGGCGCGC
>NDFZ01002026.1:0-16087 GCA_002192655.3 Mamestra configurata | reverse complement strand
CAGACCCTTGGTAAGTTATGAAGTATTTCCCCTGTTATTAAATTGTAACCTGGCGATTTTCGTAGGCTTATTTTCTGTTTTATTCCTCGTGCGATTTCTCGGTATAACTAGTTTTGTGTCATCTATATGATCTGACATCGCTATATTAACCAGGGTGCGGTCTTCAATGATTTTCCCCTCGTTTGGTTGAAAAATATTTTCTAGGTGCTCTGCAAACCTCATAGCTTTTTGCTCATTAAGTGTCCATTGCCCGTTCTCACATTTGATGGGAGGGATTTGGGATATCGGCTTCTTTAGATGCTTAGCAGCCTTCGAAATGGAGTAGTCTGTCCTTTGGTCGTTACTTAGTTTCTGAAGGTAGGTTTTGGTTGACTCGTCTTTATAGTCCTGGATTAGTCTTCTTATTACTCTTTTTGTAAGTTTGTTTAGTTTACGTTTGTCATCAGGACACCTATCTTGGTACCAATTTTGATGCCACGTTTTTCTCCGTCTTCTTTTCTCTATAATGAGCTCCTTGATTCCGATGGGGTAAACATTTGCCATCATCCTTTTGTTCAAGTCAGGTGTATTTTCCCACGCTGCTTGCTGGATGTGCATAATGAACATTTCAACTTCGATGTTCAGATGTTCGGGGGTTTTTAATGGAACTTTAAGATATATTATTAAGCTTTCCCATTCCGTACACTTATTAACAAGATTGAGTCTATTTTAATAAATACTCTCTAATTTCTAAATAAATTGCAAAATTATCTGAGTTCAAGTCAAGTTCAAGCTTTGTTCCTTTTTTATGTAACTAGTTGACAGATGGTTACGAAAAAATCGGTTAAGTCCGACCAATAGACCAATAGGCGGGCTTTCCAGTAGATATAACGTCACATTTTAGCTCCTCAATGGCATTCAGTAGTTCTTTGCCTTTGGTAGTTGTTAGCCTGGAACCCCAATACGTATTTTTAGCATTGAAGTCACCACCTAAGACAAATCTATTACCAACGCGGGCTAGAAAACATATATAGTGGTATTTTTTTTTAACATGTGCTGTGGTGGTCAGTAGCACACACTGTCAAAGGGTATTTTTTGGTTTGTAGACAAATTGCCACTGCTTGGATATCTTTCTCTTCGTAATTAAACACTTCATAGTGCTGCAGATTTTCTGTAACAATAACGGCACTATCGCCTTTTGCAGTATTGTCTAGGTGTAGTGCATGGTATACTTTGTATCCTTTAAACTTAGTATGACACTGCTTTGTGAAGTGCATTTCTAATATCAGGCACACATATTTTTTTTCTATTTCTAATACTATTTGTAACTCATTCTGATGTTTTTGTAACCCATTTGAGTTCCGCGTCAAAAGTTTGTGTAGTATTATTTTTATTTATTTTAGCAGTAAAAGTTTAGTGCTTTGCCTCTTGTAGTTACTTGAGTGTATGAGATGTTTGTATTGAAATACCCATGTAGCACCCACTCCTATCAAGATCGGAGCCTCTACACTAGAAGTTGTACACGAGTACGTCTACCTGGGACAAACGGTCCAGTTAGGTAGGGCAAACTACAAAAAAGAGGTCAACCGTCTAATCCGACTGGGCTGGGCGGCGTTCGGGAAGTTGCGTGGTATCTTCTCGTCTCACATACATACCACAGTGTCTCAAGACGAAAGTCTACGACAAGTGCGTGTTGCCAGTGATGACTTATGGAACTGAAACGTGGGCGCTCACAATTGGCCTCATCAGAAGGCTTAAAGTCAGCCACAGAGCAATGGAGAGGGCAATGCTCGGAGATTTCTTGCGTGATCGAATCAGGAATAACGATATCCGCAAGAGAACTAAAGTAACCGACATAGCCCGAAGGATCGCCAAACTGAAATGGCAGTGGGCAGGGCACATTGCTCGCAGAACAGATTGTCGATGGGGCCGAAAAGTTCTGGAGTGGCAACCGCGTACAGCAGATGCAGCGTTGGAAGGCCTCCCACAAGTTGGATCCATGACCTGGTGAGGGTTGACTTGGTGTGAACTGGCTAGGGTCTTCACCTCTTCCGGCAGGTGTACTTTGTTGAGGATTCATTCTTTTCGATTTTTTCACTCGTATTTGCTGTATTTCTTTGGCTACAATACATCCCCTACAGTTAGCCGGATGTGAGGCTCCGCAGTGGACGCATTTTGGCTTCTCTTCTTTTGGTTTCCTGCAATCCTTGGTGAAATTTTTCCCTTCGAATTTTACGCACCTCGGTTCTTTGGAGCAGTACTTTTGCGTATGGCCGTACGCCTGGCATCTTTTACACTGAGATAGTATTTTTATGGATTTTAACGGTTGTATCTCCACAAGAACATATTGAGTGGCTCTTTGGTTTTGCAACTCAGTTTGTTGTCTGCTTCTAGATTCTTGTAGCCTTTGCTGCGCAAGTCTTCGACTACTCTTTCCGGGATGCATGTGGAATGCATTTTTTTGCCATAACTCTTGGCCTCTCTTGCTTGTTTTCATATGAGTGCCAAAAGCAATCGTTATCTGGAAGGGCTTTTGAGATTACTCTATACGATTCTTCGCCGCTTTTAGCATTTACTTTCACGGTATTTCCGTTCATCATTTTGATGCTGAACGCGTCAGCTGATTGACTCTCACATAGAAAATCAAAGAATTCTTCATTCTGGATAGCATCTACAATAATGGGTGGTGGCTAATTAATATTGATACTTTTATCATTACCTTTATCAACTTCTCCTCCGTTTTCATTTTGAGTGGGTTGAGCAGGAAAGGTGTTCAATTTTCTTTTCTTCCTGCTCTTTTGCCGTATCCACCCTGTTCATCGAGCGAGTTCATCTTCGTCCGTTGTTGCTGATTTCGGTTTTCCGCTTGAAGTTTCAGCTGTTGCTGGAGGCTTTCTATTTGACTTTTTAAGTCATTTAGGTTCTGTTGGAGATTAAGACGCTCATTTTTTTCATCACAATAAAACTTGTACAACAGATATTCCGTTTCTGTTTTTATGTTCACTCTGGTATCACCCAGCGTATCCTTTTTCGAATCCATTGAAAGATTTAAACGAGTATTAACTTCGCCTTAACAATAATATTCGCTGTCAGCCGTCAGCATTATGCAATAACTAGGTCATTGCAATGCAACCGACTTGACGACGTTATTTCGATGCGTAAGGACTTAACACTACGGTACGCGCGCGATCGCATGCAACACATCTCCTCTCAGCGAAAATCGAAGACGGATATGAACCCTGATGTTGTCTGTGTGCCTCATTACACAGCCATCGAATCTTCAATAATAACACTACAACATAACATTCCAGGCTAAGTTCGCGGATGAGAACGGCTACAACCACCCTCTGACGCTGCTGGCGGCCGGAGCCATCGCCGGCATACCCGCCGCCTCGCTCGTCACTCCCGCCGACGTCATCAAGACGCGCCTACAGGTACACTACCGCTATACACTCCAGGCTAAGTTCGCGCTAAGAATGGCTACAACCACCCTCTGACGCTGCTGGCGGCCGGAGCCATCGCCGGCATACCCGCCGCCTCGCTCGTCACTCCCGCCGACGTCATCAAGACGCGCCTACAGGTACACTACCGCTATACACTCCAGGCTAAGTTCGCGCTAAGAACGGCTACAACCACCCTCTGACGCTGCTGGCGGCCGGAGCCATCGCCGGCATACCCGCCGCCTCGCTCGTCACTCCCGCCGACGTCATCAAGACGCGCCTACAGGTACACTACCGCTATACACTCCAGGCTAAGTTCGCGCTAAGAACGGCTACAAGCTACAACCACCCTCTGACGCTGCTGGCGGCCGGAGCCATCGCCGGCATACCCATATTACAAACCTTAGATCCTAAAGTGCGGGACGAAATTGGCTAGCGACGAATGTAACAACTTACCTAACCTGTATGGAGATGGCCAAACAGCGCGTCATTATGTAGAGCTAACATTCCTATGTTCCCCAGGTGGTGGCCCGGTCGGGACAGACGACGTACAACGGTGTGATCGACGCGACGCGCAAGATCTACGCGGAAGAGGGCGCGCGCGCGTTCTGGAAGGGCGCGGTGGCGCGCGTGTTCCGCTCCTCGCCGCAGTTCGGCGTCACGCTCGTCACCTACGAGATCCTGCAGCGCTTGTTCTTCGTCGACTTCGGAGGATCGTGAGTACACACATATTTGCANCGAGATCCTGCAGCGCTTGTTCTTCGTCGACTTCGGAGGATCGTGAGTACACACATATTTGCATCTCGCTCCAAGAGCAAAATACATGAATGAACCGATTTTAATTAAATTTTGTGGAGTTCTTGCACGTTCTTCTCCATAGGATCTACTCTTTGGAACGTGCAATTGTCACGCTGGAGGTAAGATCAGTGGGTGTAGCACAGAAAACATTTTGATTTTTGACTTGGTGCTAGATTATTCTTGCGTAATTAAAACGGGTTCTTTAGTTTTCATGATGTTCCTGCACTGCATTAGGGGAATGTGCACAGCGGAGACAGTGCCATCTACCGTTAATTTTGAAACATACTTGACACTGACGCGTCTGTGTTGCCACCTATGTTCCTAAACGCTTCCATTAGGGGAATGTGCACAGCGGAGACAGTGCCATCTACCGTTAATTTTGAAACATACTTGACACTGACGCGTCTGTGTTGCCACCTATGTTCCTAAACGCTTCCATTAGGGGAATGTGCACAGCCGAGATAGTGCATCTAGAGTTCAAATTCGAAACTTTTACCTTTTAAATACTTGGCATTTACACTTCTGTGCTGCCACCTAAGTTCCTGCTCGCTCCCCATAGGAAAGCGTTCCTTCGAGGTTCCTTCTACATTATAGTACAGCTAACCCTACCATCTCCCTCAGCCGTCCGGCGGGCTCGGAGCTGCACGTGGCGACGCCCATCGAGGAGACGATGAAGAAGCCGCAGCACATCGGCGGCTACCAGGTGGCGCTGCCGGTGCTGACGGGCCTGGAGACCAAGTTCGGCATCTCTCTGCCGCGCTGGTCCGCCGCCAAGCCGCCGCAGTAGACCTTGCTGCGTACCTAGCTGTATTGACGAGTTAGTAAAACACTTGCATTTTTGTGGGTAGGACATCTTTCCTGCTTTTTGTTCGTGTCACGAAAGTTTGCCCCTGTGAAACCAGTGCCATATCTACTAATTTTTAAGCACCTTTTGAAAGTCATAGCATAAACGCATCGGCGTACCCCCGACACCAAGCCGCAAATTCGCCGTATGTTTTGTCACGTATTTGTGACGTTTGGCGCACAGGGCACGCGCTTGCTTGTCACGTATATGTTGGCGTTAAATCGGTAAAAAAATAGTAGAATAGGCCCAGACGCGTTTAACATGGCACACTGAGGCTCTACACGAGTGACGTGGTAGTGTGGCAAAGGCGATTGTCAATATGTCAAAAATTTATGGGATTGAAAACCGCTGCCGAAATGTCACGTGACCAATCCCTTGTAGTTCGGTATTTCGACAATCGCATTTGCTGATTGAATTGCATTTTGTTGTTTGTATGTGATTTACAACTGCGCAGTCATTTATAGCCGTTTCAGAGCAGAAAACTTATATGACGCGGCATTTAGAGGTTCGTTCTTGATTACACATACGAACGTGTATATTCGGGCAAAAAAATATCCCTTGTATACGAACCTCGAAATACTAGATGCGCGATCTTTTGGATAATGAATACTTATGTCTAAAAAAATTGCCACAATAAATATGAACTGTTGAAAGATGTCCCGCCCATTGAAATTGCAAGTTTATAGTAAAAAAGTAAGCTCGTAACAATATTTGAAGATAAGACATAACGAGTGAGATTACGGAGTATTTAAAATAACACTATACATTTTATAACACACGAATCCGCTTCTTTGCTTCAATAACGTGATAAGTCCGACAATTCATGTTGTTTTTGGACGTTTTTGGAAAAAATTCGGAATCGGTTGGGTTCGTGATTAGTCCGACGATTTTTTTGACGCATTTTGGAAAAATTAAATCGGTCACGGCGGTTTCAATTATCAAAAAAAAAAAACCGTCCGACTTATCACGTTATTGAAACAAAGAAGCAAAATTATATTCTGTAGGCTTCATTTTCAAAGTATTTTTGACACCAATTTCATCGCCTCACATGCAACCAGCATTTCTATACAGGGTCATTAAATTAAATTAGTTAGCTTGACTCCGTAGACATGATAGGTAATATTTATTGAAGACAGGCAAATTAAAACCGCTACGTGCGGGTCGGACTCACGCGAAGGGTTCCGTACCATAAAGAGTAAAAATCGCGTTACCTGTATGAGGTAATCTTGATTATAATTACATTTTTAATTAAAAATTTAAATATAATCAAGATTACCTCATACAGGAAACGCGATTTTAAAGCGAGGTAATCTTGATTATAATTACATTTTTAATTTATTTGTCTGAAGATTTCAACTGTCTTCCTATGTAAAGCTCGCTGGCAGACGAATGGGCAACGAGGCTTAGTAATAGTGTTCCGATGTTTACCTTTCGAGTATGGAATCAATCGACAGTTAACAAAGCGGTCAACGGCCGCCTGGTAGCGTATTTACTTGNTGCCTGCGTCTGTGTTTCCGAACGCATACAACCCTAATCTCTTCAAAATTAGAGTGAACAGGCTTCTTCTGGGTAAGCTCGCTCCATCGTCGACTTTGTCTCTGTCATCTATGACCTAGACTAGAGTCAAGAGCAAACCCATATTAAATATAAAAAAAAAAAAGAAAAAAAAATGAGTTTTCAAAAATCAATCACTTCACTTGCGTTTAATTTATGACTGGGGTTTTCATAAAACGTTATTCTGGCACATACTATATGTAATTAAAGACAACAATTGCGTAAACTACTCGCACCTAATAGCATTTTAATAAAAAGATCCTTCAAGAGAAGGCGACATTTTTAGATTTGTTTTTTAGCATTCGGTATGTTACAGCTAGCAATAATAATAATTAGATATTTGTACGTATTAAGAATCACTTAAAGCTTTTATTTTCTATTTATTTACTTGCTTTTAAGGTCGTTTTAACTTTTTATTTTTCTCGCAGTTACTTGTGCATTTTTTTATTATTTATACACTGCCATGTTTTTTAAATCCACATTTAGTTGCTATAAGATGGTCGTATTATACAATAAATACTATATTTTTACGAAAATCTTTTCGATTTTTGCATTTAGAATAAAAAAGTAAGTAATATTTTTAACAGCTCTTGTTATATTTAACTTTTTGTATTTATCTTACACACGAATGTGTGAAAATTAACATTTTTAAGTTGATAATTGTAACATATCAGAATGCCCTTAGTTTTAAGCGAAAATCGAAATCAAAGCGAACTTTTTATTGTTTTTTTATTTGTTAAAAGAAATAGTCTATCAATTTGACTTGTTTGTTTGCTAACCTAAATTGTGTTTTGAAGAATTTGTGGCGTAAAACAGACTTTTTTGTGAAATCGTTTATAATTTTAATCGGCTTAGACTTATCCGAAATGTCCATATCTCATTGAGCTTTTAAATATCTAAACACTTGCCTTTAATATAATATATTTTTCTAAATAAGTTATAGACTAAACTAAATCACTCGATTATTTTTCCAGTTGTTTAAATATTTAAAAGCAAAAAAATAAGAATAAGCGAAATAATAATATCTAGATAGGATGTCCCCAAGAAATGTTAAACAAAGTTCAAATAAATGGTTAAAGGAAATCAAAGTGTAAGTAGAAACCAATAAAAAATTGTACAGAGATTCAGATAAAGGACAAATCGTTAAAACTTATCAATTCTAATACATACTGAGATTACTAAGAATATCACGCCTTGTTTTGACAAACCTTGGAAAAAATAAGGTTTGCATGAACAAGGCGAACTATTAAAATATTCTAATTATAATCGCGAAGCTAGCTTGGGCACGTCTTCTTATATCTTTACCTATTTAGAAATAAATGCTGTGTATACGCTTAAACATAAGTCAACGCCGTTTGGTTCCTAAAACTGTATCGAAATGTTTCATTTTAAGGCAAGAAGTATAACAAAATTTACATTAGGTATGCTTGTCAATTTTTTGTGTTGGTCTAGTTCAGTCGTACTCAACCTGCGGCTCGCGGGCCGCATGTGGCCCGCCAAGCTTTACTGTGTGGCCCTGTAGCCTAGCATATTAGTGTTTCAAACTATGAAATTTTATCTATGAGTCCAAGATGATGTGCTGGAACTATTCACTTGGTAACAAATCGAAAAATTTGGCAAATCAAATCAATAGCAACTTCATTGCTATTGATTGGGATGTCACAAATTCAAAAATCCCATTCAATGTTTTAATTATAGATATTTTCATTTTGCTGTAGGTTATTGTGGCCCATCATGATAACAGTACAAGAACTATGTGGCCCAGGAAGAAAAAGGTTGAGTATGGCTGGTCTAGTCGGTCGATTGTGGAGGCAACTGCCTATCAATTTCTCCATGAAAATGTTACTGTTCAGCTACATCTGGCTCAATTGAATTCGTCCCAAAAAAAATGGGAAAAGGCTAGGAATTCTAAAATATCCCGCGACTTCGTACGCACATACTCCGTTTTTTCCCGTTCCCGTAGGAATTTCGGGAAATCCTCCCTTAGTGCTTCCTTGCGGAGTTTATAAGCTATATGCCAAATTTCCGCTTCCTTAGTTTCGGCTGTGCGTTGTCTGTCAGCCACTCAGTAACGGAAGAATCTTATATAGATTGATGATAAGAAAACTTAGCATCTAAGTAACGTTAACAAATGTATTTCTTGCTTTTAAATCAAACAACGTTAAAGGCGGCCCAATTTCTAATGCACAATTTTGTTATTTTGAGCGTAACGATAAGTTTATGTTGTATGACAACATTGTATAAAGTGAAACATAGTGTAACGACAGGTGATAGAAAGCCGATGTGACTATATTTATTGATATTGTACATTTGTGTTAAAAATAAATCGAATAAAACCTGCTTTGAAGTTTTCTTATCTACACTTCCAGCACCACCCTTTACGTCATGGGCGCCGGGAGGGGGTTTCAAAGGGGTGCTGCTAGTACACCCCCTGGCTTTAAATTCAGTTTTGGAAACTTTACGTCATGGGCGCCGGGTGGGGGTTACAAAGGGGTGCTGCTAGTGCACCCCCTGGCTTTCAATTCAGTTTTGGAAACTGAACCAAGGAAAAATTAAAAAATATAACTATATATTGGACAAGCGGAATGTACTTAGTAAAAGAAAACTTACAAATCCGAGGCGAGGAAGGTACTTCGAGCCTCCCTTCGTTCGGCCTTGCACCCGTCTTCTTTAGTTCTATCTCTGAGTGAATGGGCAAAAGAAAACCCATCTTAATCGAGGCGAGGTTATGACGATGCAGCCCCTGAAAATAGTCCTGCCGGCACCATGCTTTCAGTGTTCGTAAAACAAAGCAAGAATTAAAAAGGATTCGAATAAAACGCCATAATAAAATTGTCCACCGTTAACTAAATAAAATAAATAATTCAGTTATCAAATTTTATTTATGACATTTTGAGCCTTATCTTACAATTTACAAATCATGTTTTACATTGGCGACCGAACAACGTGATTCAAAAAAAATAAATAGCTTACGCTTCTGCGTTTTTAAGCCGCCAATGAGCCTTAATACAAAATAAAGCTTTTCTGGCCAATTCATAAATTTTAGAGGGATGAAATAAAACGCGGCATTTAGACATGTACAGGGAGAAATAATTACTTACATATTTCGTTGTTTGGTTCATTGTAAAACCAAATATTTTCCATTGATATTTTTTAAATGTGTGTGTATATGTAAAGACTTGTACATACCTACCACCACTAGTCAAATGAGAAATTAACATCTTTCCCAGATTAACAAACCATATACCATCAACATAACAATGTTGCATAGGTACTTGTAATGTCAGTACTTACCCCAAATAACGTAGGTACTTATATTTACGGTAGGTAGTCATTCTTTGCATGTCTATAGATACACAATTTTACTAAACATCTGATAAAATAAATTATTTTGCAATGAAGCGAATTATACAAAAAAGTATGAAAAGCTTCAATAAATATAACATTAAATCAAGTTTATTGTCTTTGTTCAGTAAATAAATGGTACCTATGCATTCTTTCCTCGATCGGTTTTAAATTCATTACATTTCTACACGTTAAATTTCGTTTTCGTTATTACAACATTCAAGACAATATTATAATATTAAAATCGTTAAGAAATAAAAACGAGAAATAGTTCATGTATTTATATAAAATATAATACAATTAATACCTGAATTAGCGTTTCCTTACATTTAATATGAATTGGCTTTTTGAATCCTTGCCTTTACGATACGAACATCTGTCTAGCTGATACTAATAATTGACTATGCTATGTGTGCAGCGTTCTGTAACCTACTTTGGTTAAAATAACATTGAGCGTCTAACAATTAATATAAAACATAAAAATAAATAATAATTATTATAAAAAGACACGCCGTTCCTAACAATATTAGACTCCGGGCTTGTGATCATGTAAAAATAATTGTTTTATTTCACCCGAGACCTCAATCTCAAACAATGTCTATTTCGTACAAAATAGATGTTACTAGGATATGCATTATCTCATATAAATAAATTTCGCTTTAACAATTAATATTTGAGATTTAAACAAACAACATTTATCTCGAATTGAACTATGTACTAAGATTATTAAAGTCATTTAGGATAGGTCTTCGGGAATTGGAAAAACTATTATAAATCCTAAAAAAATTAAGCTAATTTGANACTAAGATTATTAAAGTCATTTAGGATAGGTCTTCGGGAATTGGAAAAACTATTATAAATCCTAACAAAATTAAGCTAATTTATGTGATTGTGTCTGCTTGGCAGTTATACTATATTTTAATTGAAATATTTCATCTAGTATAAGTGCACTTGATACTAAGTAAAAATGAGGTTATTTTGTTGTAAGGAAGAGCAGAATGGAATTGTAACTTGAAAAGGCTAAATAATCATAATCGACACAAGGTCTTGAAAATAAAAAGAGTAAAAGTCGGAAGACATGCTACAATAGTTCAGAATCAGTCAATAAAACTCACTGAAATCAGAGACCATAAATAGATAACAACGTCTTGTTAAAAGCTTTATTTATAATTATCTATCATCATCAACATTTCCAACAAGCAGACACAATCATTTAGACGTACGTACACCTTACTAAACTGATTGTTCGCTAAACTTCACCAAAATTCGTGTGTGTAGTTTCTTTGGCATGTTTCTGTGCCTCGACGTAGCCGGTTATTAACTTGTCACACACGTTACACCGCAGCGTGAACTTGTTGACGTCGGTGAACTGTCTCGAGGACTTCGCCTCGTGTGCCAACTGCTCGGCCTCTCGGAATATCTCCATGTCTTCGGTCGGGAATATCGTTTGGATACCACCCTGTGGAACATTTATTTGTTTGTTAATGTAAAATCTTTAGGTTTAAAATTTTTTGGAGGGAAAATATTACCTACTGCAGAGATACAGTATTATCAGCCTGTTCCGTCGCCCTCCTAGGCAAAGGCCTCCCCCAATCCTCTCTCCATGCAGGTGGTAAAATAATGTACATAGATACCTTCGACGCCCAAAGGAAGTAAGTTGGTAGTATTTTCATCTCAAGGATGGAATGCCAATTGTAACTACTTAGAATATAAAATAATATTCCAACTGCAACCAGCTATGGCAATTTCAAGCCATGGGTCTAACTAGATTAGCTGCTGCTTAGAGGACATAGCCCTGCCTATTTCTAAGACCATTTTGCAGAAATGCTGCCATTTCACAACTGGGTTACTTAAAATCATAATTTTACCAAAGTTGCCCACTGCTGGACTTCACATCTCCCAATTATCATCACCACTTTGGCTGGCCCTGTGCTTCTCACATTCAGTATAAATTCCCACGATCTTCACTGGGCCTCCGGTCCATCTTGTGAGAAACCTTGTTGCACCTTCCGGATTTAAATATAATAAATTAAGTAAGCAAAACTCACATCAACTTGTTCCAAATACAAAGGGTCGTAGTGCACACCATCAAACAATAAAAATACTCTTTGTCCATAATTCTTGTCTTCACCAAATCTGTTTATAATTGCGTTCAATGTGTCTACAACAGCCATCTCCAGTCCATAGAATCGAGATAAAATTGCTACCTGAAATGAGTAAAGGTTATCATTGATATCATCGCCGTTACAAAAAGCAACAGGTTCTTTAATGAGCACCGCTTTGTCATACGAGTTACACAGCCCACTCTGCAGAGCCTGCATGGAGGAGGATGAGGCAGTAGAGGTTTACTCCAAAGCTGCCCAGTGGTAGCTGGGTACAGGTTCTTGCCTTCTTGAGGAGCTGGGGTGGATTGCGGTGGTTACAAGCACCAGCCCAAATTACATCCGTTCCTCAAGGGAAGATCACAATCTTCACTTATCCCAATTTAACCTTTTGAACCCCAGTGCATAAACGCATCGGCGTGCCCCCGACGCCAAGCAACAAATTCGCTGTACTTTTTGTCACATATTTGTGACAAAAACAATATATCTTGTTTTAAACTTCTCTTTTAGTTGTCATACTAGTTCTGTAAGTGCTTTTTTTACGGACCTTGAACTTGCATGATGATAGGCAATGAATGGTCAAGCTCTTAGATACATGTTCACGTTTTCGTTTTTTAGAAGGCTAATAGGTGACCTGTAGAAACAGATGCTGGAAGAGACACTTAAAATGTTCTAGATTTACTCTCTGCCACATGATGGATGAGTGAGAAATAAGTATATTGTTATACCTTATTGAGTTATCACCAGAGATTGGAATAGGTAGACTATATTTACCTAAAGTTCATGGAAGTAAGTAACATAGAGTTGATAAGACCTCCTGTAAAATCCCGGAATCATAAATGGAATTGTGACAGTTAAAACCCAGGATTATAAAAGCATGAACTTGACTTTGAGTATAGTTACGTTTAGTAGGTACGGAACTCTAAAAACATAATAAGATTCTTCAAAATAATCATTTTGTTCAAATGTATTCAAAGCACAATAAGTAATTTNTTTGAGTATAGTTACGTTTAGTAGGTACGGAACTCTAAAAACATAATAAGATTCTTCAAAATAATTATTTTGTTCAAATGTATTCAAAGCACAATAAGTAATTTGCAATTTCTTAAATACCGGGATACAATCGTCATGTATATGATTCCAGGATTTTTGCTGGTATTTTGTTATCTAAGTTTGAGCTGCACAGTATAATAGATCTCTACGACTTAAATGGTGTAATAAGAGAGCCACTACATCAAGCAAGTAAATTGCCCTTTTATATCAGCGATGTACCTAATTAAAGGGTTACGACCAAGTAATACTTAGATAACATAATTTTTATATACAATGCTGAGAAATTGTTTCCTTGTGGATATGATTCCAGGATTTTTGCTGGTATTTTGTTATCTAAGTTTGAGCTGCACAGTATAATAGATCTCTACGACTTAAATGGTGTAATAAGAGAGCCACTACATCAAGCAAGTACATTGCCCTTTTATATCAGCGATGTACCTAATTAAAGGGTTATGACCAAGTAATACTTAGATAACATATAATTTTTATATACAATGCTGAGAAATTGTTTCCTTGTGGTTCATCTAAACTAATATTATTCTAACTAGCAAAAAAAATTGAGGGTAGTTTTTTTGTGATTGCGAAAAGTAAGTCCAGGAAGTACTAATCTGATTATGAAAATTCTTATAAAGCTACACGTATCACTGAGTATCATAATACATTACTTTTTATCCTATAAAAATCATGGTTGTTGTGAGCGAGGCCAATTAGGTGAAGTTGCAGACCAAAGCTAGAACATATTACTAAGTAAGTGTCCTCAGTACCTCTATAGCACCACCCCATGAACTGGGCTGTTGGATCCACACACAGTACTCAGCGTTTGGCTTGCCGAGCACTGCCTCATTGTAAGTGTCTACGTCGCTAGCTACCTCCATCGCGATTATCTCTCGCATTAGCGTGTGTACAGTTGTATCTACATTTCCATTTAATACAAAACCTAAAAAAATTAAGAAAAACACAATTTTTAGTAAGGCTTTTATTAAACTGTTTTTATAATATTCCTGAAGCTGCCAGGAATATTACAGATTTATTTTTTTATCGGTTATTTTAAACCACCTGCAAGTTAGTTCTTGCAAAACCATTTTTTATAGGTAATAAGGTAAACAGAAACATAGCAGGGCCCAGAAACAAGTGGTGGGGCAACCTGAACTCTTTCTCAAAAGACTGGCCAGAAATTGATGACCAGCAAACATGTTATTAAATAAAAAAAATAGTAGAAGTGAAACTTCAACGGACAAGTGGAACTCTCCCTCTGCCGCTGCCACCTATCACCACACAATATATCGCTCATTTGGAGCGACAGTGACACAACTGCAAAAAAATGCGCAACTGACCTAATTACACCAAAATTATCTGCCTGATAATCTACGTTAGGAGTAAAATTGTCACATTTGTAAGTTCAAAAAACGTCCGCTAGAGAGTGAAAAGTCTTTGTTGAAATATTCCATTTTGGCANGAAACTTCAACGGACAAGTGGAACTCTCCCTCTGCCGCTGCCACCTATCACCACACAATATATCGTCTACCCTCTCCACACAGCAATAACACTTTTTCGAGACAAAAAAAATCCTAATACCCCCCTCATCTATATAGAAGTTTAACTTCAAAAAGGAAAGAGTTAAAGGACACCCACAGTATGGTANCGGATTCCGGAAAAAATCTTAAAACTGGCGTAGTGTAAAATTTACAAATTTGCACTTGTGTCACTGTCGCTCCAAATGAGCGATATCGTCTACCCCCTCCACACAGCAATAACGCTTTTTCGAGACAAAAAAAATCCTAATACCCCCCTCATCTATATAGAAGTTTAACTTCAAAAAGGAAAGAGTTAAAGGACACCCACAGTATGGTAAACCCTGCAGTGGGACAGTACAGGGT
Source organism: Mamestra configurata (assembly GCA_002192655.3). Taxonomy (NCBI): domain Eukaryota; kingdom Metazoa; phylum Arthropoda; class Insecta; order Lepidoptera; family Noctuidae; genus Mamestra; species Mamestra configurata. The sequence continues at coordinate 1,094 of NDFZ01002026.1, read as the reverse complement.
AATAATAATAAAAAAAAATGGTATTATAAATGATTTAAAGAGCTGTAGAAGATTGGTTAGAATTTTCTTCTACCTACCTAGATAAAAAAATATCCAAACAAGATCACAAAACTTTTTTAATAAATAAGACTATGCCGTGGAATCTTGTGTTATTACATCAAAGTGAAATGTTTGAACTTTGGAATGTTATAGTAAAATCTAGGTATTATGAAAACATCAAGATAGTTTTACATAAACTGTGCAGTATAGGAGGCTGGTTTGATCATTAAACTTTTATGATCCATTGTGTACCACATGTCATCTAATAATGTGCTAAACATCACATAGCAACTGTTAATTTGAAGCACACAGCTATATTTAGATACCAACTGTGCTTACAATCTGCACAACCTTAAAATGCCCCATTTATACATTATTACCAATAATGGCAGCTAGATTATGAATGCCTCCTACATAACAATGACTGAAACAAATAAACTAAGCAATAAATTAATACTTTGTCATTCAGAAATGTCAAGAAAACTTACCTATACTAGTAAATAAACATGAATTATCAGAAGGGACCACCTTCTTCATTAAAATTCCTGGTCTAATGGGTACCAAAGTTTCGTGTGACGCAATACCGTTTTCTTGTGGTTTGGTCTCGGGAATCTTAGTTGGACCGGTCGTGCCTGCTGGCTTCTCTTCAACTATCAGGGTCTCGCCAGTTTTCAAACCAATGTCGCTCAGTTTTTGACTGTCATTACTAATATCAAGAGGCTTCGGAGGGTACCCACATAGCACGCTGACTCTCTCAGCACTCACGTCCGATATACTCGACAAAAACATCTTCAATTCGCCCACGGTGCTATCAGAGGTCAAATCTTTAAGTATTTGTTGTCCATTTTTACTTTTAACTTTAAACGCTAACGCAGTCATTTTAACAAAATATTCGCTCCGTAAGTAATCTAATACGTGTTCAGTTAAGTTTGTCGTAATTAGGTCAAAAAGACGCTACTAAAGATGAAATAAATAAATTACTAGATTTGACTTTTTCTTTTTGAAATGACAAAACAACAAGTTGACGTTTGTGTAAATGTTACCCCATGCCAAAA
>NDFZ01002025.1:2288-16082 GCA_002192655.3 Mamestra configurata | reverse complement strand
CCTCACAGTGCTGACACCCGGGCGTATCCTCCCGCTTAATCCGAAACAGGTACCTCCCGAAACTGCCGTGTCCAGTAAGTACCTGCGTCAGGCGGAAGGTGAGGACGCCGTGGCGCCTCTCCAGCTCTCCTTAAAGAGGGGCCTTACCGCCGCAATTGTGGCGTGCCCATTTTCATGCCACCTAGAACTAACTTCACGATGTAGAATAAATTCAGGTGTCGGTGTGCGCGCGCATCGTAAAAATTCAATCTCATCAGTTTTCTCCATCCCGCCAAAAGAAGTATAACTTCAATAATAAAAATTCACAGTACAAAAATAAAAGTCACATTAAATTAATAAAAATAATAATAAAAATGTCTAAATTACGTCATTTAAATATTCGTCAACATTATGTTAGCATTTATTTATTCAAAGTTTCTTCATGCTTAAACTATTAAATTCAAATCTTTGTATTTGGCCTTTGGTACCATGTAATATAATTTTGGGGCCATGCAGAATACACTCTTACGCATTAGAGCTGTTTTAGCACTATGTACACGAAGTCTCCGATTATCACGTTGGCTTCTTTGGGGGTTCCCAAACGTTACAGACGCCAGCATAAGCTACAACAATCTGCCAAATTTGTTGAATAGATTTTCAACTTTATCGGCAACNCCCAAACGTTACAGACGCCAGCATAAGCTACAACAATCTGCCAAATTTGTTGAATAGATTTTCAACTTTATCGGCAACGTATTAGGTTCAAGATTGATTGGGAAAATTTGACAGTTTCGGGTAGCTTGATGTGCTGGCGTCTGTATATCAGAGCTCTCGCCTCACACTGTGCTGATTGTGCTACAGTAATAAGTAGTAGTATCCTATTAGCGTGCCAGTTGCACTGTAGTAATTTCATATATACTAATTCAGGCACCAACATTTAGTAGCACTGTCATTTTGTAACTGTCAAGTGTCAGTCAAGTCCAGTCTAAGTTCTGTCAATCCTGTCAACGTCAAGTTACTGACGCTGAAAACACAGGACGAGGACGCTGAGTAGTATTTTCCAAGTCAATGTTTTATGTTTGCATATTTTAGATTAGATTAAGTTAGGTGATTAAAATCCAATTACAAGTACAAGAGTTTCTCAGTAGCACACCTTCTTACAAAAATGGATATATCGAGTAAAAGACGCTACTCATCCAGTTCTGATAGTGCTGAAGAGGACCGTCTAAAAGACATAAAGGAACGTGATGAATTTGCAAAAAGATTGAAAAAACGCGATGAAGAAAAAGTAAAAAAAGTAACGGAGACTTCAAGTAAAAGGTCGTACGAAGAAGCAGCTAAGCGTCTTAAATTAGAAGCAGAAGATAGAGAAAAAATATTACCCAAATTGCGCATACACTCACGTCGAAAATACTTAGAAAAGAGGAAAGACGACAAGGTTATTGAGTTGGAAGCAGACATTGCTGATGATGAATACCTCTTTGATGAAAGCAGGTAAGTCAATTCCTATATTGAAGTGGCTTCTTCAGAGCCATCAAAGTCGAAACGAAGAAATACTTCCACAGCTATTTAAACTCTGTAAAGGTCAGCTATTTCAAAAACCGTGGCTTTTTGAAATTATATATTCATGAATCAGTTTCCTGATAACAGATTTTCACATGTGCATATCTTCTATTGTTACTTTAGTATATATATAAATGTTTAAACTCCTGAAAAGAAATGCTGAAACAAAGTCACAGGTCTCTGTATCTTTTGAAAGTCCAAACATTATATAACATGTGTATAAAATTGGGGCAATGTCCTCAAAGTCTTTTCCGCATGTGGCCCACCAAGCTTTTCTGTGTGGCCCAGTAGCATAGCACATTTTTGATGATAATTAGGCAGTGTATCAATGTATATGATCCAATCGGTACTGATTCACTCCTTGACAATGTGCTGAGACTAACTATTCCAAAGTGAAAAAGTTGACCTATGCCATATGGAAACAGTCTATTTGTCACAAATGCAAAAGTCTCATTCATGTAGATGTTGTATTTTACTATAGTTTATTGTGGCCCATCACAACAAAAAAGGTTGAGTACTGCTGCACTAAATGAATACCTACCATAAATGATTATTATTAAATAGGAGATCTTGTAATTAAAGATGTTTCTTTTGTTGCAGTTTAACTCAACGAGAACGGGTGGAAAGAGAACACAAAAAAACTATTTTAAAATTAGCTAAAGAACATGAAAAAGCTCGAGAATTGGAGAATGTCCAGAGATATCATATGCCCCAAGATTTGGGGAAAGATGCTAAAGGTTTTGTTTTTTTTAGTAACCTATATTGTATAGTATAGATACCTACTCATCAATGTCACTTGCCATTAAGTGGGGTAGATTTGACCCTTTGATCAACTGACATGCAAATGTGTGCTAACTACCACCGGTCCAGACATTGTTATGTTCTTAACCCAGTCAACAAGTTTTATAGCAAAAACACTCAGCTCTGCTTACTGACAAGAGTGTGTCTCATTTCATATAACATTATTTTAATGAAATGAGATGTGACTCATTTCATTAATAATTTCAGTCTACTGACACACACTAGTGCTCAGCTATCTATCTCTCTAGTGCTAAGATATCATTCTTAGGACTTCTTTACTTTATAAGTAAATGCCATCTGCTTTCACAGATTTTAAAAGAAATGTAGTTTGCAATTTACCTTTTATTGATGCCAAATTGCCAATCAATCGTTCTATTAGGGTCAGCTCACACTGAAACGCGACATTTACCACACAATTAAATTTCTAATTTATTCGAAATATCTCAATGTCGAATACATTGAGAGATTTTGAGTTCGAGTTTTTGTGCAGTAAATAAAGTTCTATTGTATCGTTATTTTAAAGTGTGTGTAAAGAGCACGAAGCATCTCGCCGCGTCGCGTCTCGGTGTGAGCAGAGCCTCTCGGGATCTAAAAAGCCTTTCGGGCCAACTGAGGTAAGAATACTAAAAATAAAACTTTTCTCAGAAAGAATAAATGTGGATTATAACTAATGTGGAACTAAATAAAATTAAAAAGTATTGACTTGCAACTCTTCATAATAAGGTACCTTAAACTTTGCTGATTTTTTAACTAATTTTTTCTCATAGAATGCTTAGGATCGAAGTTGATCACAACACGCAATAACTAAATTAAAGCATCCCAACCATTGATCCCGAGTTTGTTACTGTCACAAATCACGCGCGAGCCAGGCAACCACTACATCGCATTAACAAAATTAGGGCCTTAACATTATAAAACAACATCATTGTTTTAGAGTAAATGGGTTTTAATTTCTTAATAGATATTTATGAAACCGTGTTACTTTACAGGAGAATACGTTGAAGTTGATGAAAGAGAAAAGTTACCACACTCAGAACAACAAAGATGGGAACAAGAACAAATTAAATCTGCTTTCTTCAAATTTGGTGCAAAAGATGCAAAAGCCCAAGATGAATATGAGCTGTTACTGGATGAGCAGATCGACTTTACTCAAGCTCTTCAACTGGAAGGTAATAAAGAAAAGAAAGAAGAAGCGGAAAAATCGGAGTACCAGAAAATACGTATGACCATTGAGGAAACAAAGAAATCTCTGCCAGTCTATCCTTTTAAGCAATCATTGATAGAAGCTATAAAGAATTATCAAATACTAATAGTAGAAGGTGAGACAGGATCCGGTAAAACCACTCAAATACCTCAATATCTTCATGATGCTGGTTTCACTGAAGATGGGAAAAAAATTGGTTGTACACAACCAAGAAGAGTAGCAGCCATGTCTGTATCAGCTCGAGTGGCTCAGGAAATGAATGTTAAACTTGGAAATGAAGTAGGCTACAGCATAAGATTTGAAGATTGCACATCTGACAGAACTGTCATTAAATATATGACTGATGGTACCCTACATCGAGAGTTTCTCTCAGAGCCAGACTTAGCCTCTTATAGTGTAATGATAATTGATGAAGCTCATGAGCGAACACTGCACACTGATATATTATTTGGCCTTGTCAAAGACATAACAAGGTTTAGACCGGATTTGAAATTGCTTATATCTAGTGCCACATTAGATGCTGAGAAATTTTCAAGTTTCTTTGATGATGCCCCTATCTTCAGAATCCCCGGAAGGAGATTTCCAGTTGATATCTATTACACAAAAGCACCAGAAGCAGATTATGTAGATGCTTGTGTTGTCTCTGTATTGCAGATCCATGCCACACAACCACTTGGAGACATATTAGTATTTCTTACAGGACAAGAAGAAATAGAAACTTGTTTTGAAATGCTACAAGAAAGAACAAAAAGAATTGGTAAAAAGTTAAGAGAACTACTGATATTACCAGTGTATGCAAACTTACCAAGTGACATGCAGGCTAAAATATTTGAGCCTACTCCAGAAGGCGCTCGTAAAGTCGTGTTAGCCACTAACATCGCTGAAACTTCTTTGACTATTGACAATATTATTTACGTTATTGATCCAGGATTTGCAAAGCAAAATAATTTTAACTCGAAAACAGGCATGGAAAGTTTAATGGTGGTACCCATTTCTAAAGCATCAGCAAACCAGCGCGCCGGAAGAGCTGGCAGGGTGGCACCTGGGAAATGTTTCCGCCTATACACAGCCTGGGCTTACAAGTATGAACTTGAAGATAACACTATTCCAGAAATACAGAGGATTAATTTAGGCAATGCGGTTCTCACGCTAAAAGCTTTGGGAATTAATGATCTAATCCATTTTGATTTCTTGGACCCACCACCACATGAGACACTAGTGTTAGCCCTGGAACAACTTTACGCTTTGGGAGCTCTTAATCATCATGGTGAATTAACTAAAGCTGGTAGAAGGATGGCTGAGTTCCCCACAGATCCCATGCTCGCAAAAATGTTATTGGCAAGTGAGAAGTAAGTGTCATCCTCATTCTTAAGTTAGCTAGAGTTAAGAAAATTTTCAGAGAAAATAGTTATAAGCATGTGTCTCTAAATAGAACAAAACAATGTGGCTGTCTACCTCTTGTCTGTTTTGAAAAATATCTTAGGGAATCGTACTATGTCCAAATCTAGACAATGGCCTCCCCATGTTTCAATGTCGTCCAAATCCTTTGAGCCGTTGAGGTTTTTTTTTGTGAGTGGCGTCTCGCAGTTCAACCTATGAGGTTGTCGACTGCTTAACCGGGCTTTCCTGTGGTGGCCTTAATATAATATTAAAGCCTCCAGCCAGGGCAGGCCGTGATTGATTAACGAACTTCCAAATTCCGTCAAATTCTTTCTCCTTTATAGTATCGATACTTTCTACTTCCTACTAAGTAGAATGTATCAAGATAAATAAATCAGTAAAAAATTGTTTTATTTATTTATTTATTGCACACAATGTACACAAAGTTACAGAATTAACTAAACTTTGTGAATACATTACCCTGTTAAGGGCGCAGCAATCAACTTATAGCTAATCATAAAATAATTATCTTTAACAAAATAATAATCTTAAATAATAACAATAAAAGGAATACACAACACTAACATTATTATTAAGAACTATAGCTGTCAATTTTTGGGTATAAGTTTGGTTAGTTTTACTTAAAAAATACTTAAGTAGTTATTATATAAATATTTGACAAAACTGTTGCTCTGTAGGTAAAAACTGTTATAAATAATATAATTTACAAAACACTAAATATATAGGTTATATGCTCTATTTTAAGGTAGTATCATCAAAAAATTATTTAATGCAATAATAACTTTTTTCTAAGAGTATTGATTTAAGTCTGGCTTTAAATATAGGATAATGTTTTTATGGACCGTATTGTTTCGGGTAATCTATTGTACCTATATTTGGATGCTTCGGTATTCTGGGCCATTTCTGTACATCTCTAGTCTCGGTACTGGTAGAATTAATTTGGTTTTACGGCGCTCATTCTTGTCAAAATTAAATAAGTTTATATTCTTTTTGACGAATGTGGCTATTTCGAGTATATAAACGCAAGGTAATGTTAGGATTTTTTCTTGTATGAAGTAGGGTTTGCAACTATTTCTATATTTAATACTAGTGGACCGCCCCGGCTTCGCCCGGATGTTAAAGTTTAAAAAAAAATCTTTCATAAGAACCTTCTCCTGACAATGACAAACATAACAAAAAAAGAATTAGCGAAATTGGTCCAGCCGTTCTCGAGTTTTGGGCGATAAATAAGTCTTTCGCGTCAACACTGTGGCCCCACATAATGATGCCATAGCGCAGCCACGCGTAGGCATACGCGTAGTATGCAGAGAGAGCGCAGGCAGTCTTAGTGTTTGTCTTGAGTGCACTAAGACCATAGGAAAATTGTGATAGTTTAGTTTTTATTGTCAACGTGTTTTTTCCAGTTTAAATGAGTGTCTAGGGTAATTCCTAATACACTTCTCATCAAAAAAATCGAAACACCTCGCAGTTTATGATTTGATAAGGATTATCAGAAAAATGTGTATATTTAGGAATAAATGTAAAATGTCATTTAATAGTGAGTAGTATGAGGTTTTTAAATCCTAATGTTAATGTTCTAAATTCAAATTAAGTCTTCATAGGTTTCGTATTTTGTATAATGAGTAATTTTTACCCTGTATGGAATATGAAGGAAATGGGTAAAACAACACGCGTAAATGAAAAAAAATGTAAGAAACGTTTATTTAATAACTTGTATTCCCTCCGCGAGCTCTTATTACTGCTTCCATACGGTTCTTCATCGATCGGATGAGAGTCACGATCACATGTTGTGGTATATTATCCCATTCCTCTTGGATTGCATTTTGCAGCTGGCTAAGTGTTTCTGGGGCTGGATCTCTTGCTCGAATTCGTCTCTTTAATTCATCCCATAGATGTTCAATGGGATTCATGTCCGGGCTTCTTGCTGGCCATACCATAATGGAGATACCGACTTCGGTAAGATAATCTCGTACGACGCCCGCGGTGTGAGCTCTAGCATTGTCGTGCATGAATATGAAGTCGTTGCCAATAAAATGTGCATAGGGCATCACATGAGGTTCAAGACACTGTTCGATGTACCGATGAGAGTTTAGTGCAGGCAGCCGTGGCCCAGATACAAAGGCAAGTTCTGTCTTACCGTCGGCGCTGATTCCTCCCCAAACCGTCCACGAACCGCCACCATAGCTGACCTTTTCTTCAATGCAGCATTGTGCAAAGCGTTCTCCATCTCTTCTGTAGACCTTGTTCCTTCCGTCGTTACCATACAGCATAATTTTACACTCATCAGAAAACAGTACTTTGCTCCACTGAAGGTATGACCAAGTTAGGTGCTCGCGTGCAAAGTTAAGGCGCGCTCTTCGATGGTCTGCAGTTAATTTCGGCCCATTCGCTGGCTTATGCGGTGCCAATCCGCGTTCCTTCAACCTTCTTCTTATTGTAGAGTCACTTACAGCTACTCTTCGTACAACGCGAAGCTGCTGCTGCAGTTGAAAAGCGTTAAGGCGTCGATTTCGTAAAGAGGTTGTTACAATAAATCGATCATCTCGCTCAGAAGTGACCCGATTCCTGCCAGATCCTGAACGGCGCGTGAACGAACCAGTCTCCCGATAGCGTTTGTAGACTCTATGAACAGATGATAAGCTTAGATGCAATCTTGCAGCCACAACACGCTGACTAAGTCCAGAATCCAGCAATGCCACCACTTGGGCGGCTTCTGCGGGCGAAGTATCCATATGTTTTAGAAAAAAAAGTTTTTTCAGACGTCCCAAAGTCACAGTAAATGAAATAAGAAACAAAAAGTTTAAAGACAAGCGCTAATTTTAGTTTTTAAACGAGAAACGTACTCCAACCCTAAATACACATTTGTCTCAAAACAGTGATTAATTTCATTTATAGGATAAACAAATGAAATTCTAATTTCGAATTTTGATTTTTTTCTTCTTACTGTAATGACCAAACTGCCAGCTACACAATAATGTTTTTTTATTTCATCGAATTAATTCTCTTTTGTAAAAAATTAGGACAAAAACAATAAAAACGAAAGTGTTTCGATTTTTTTGATGAGAAGTGTAGATTGAATTCTTCTACTTCTTCAATTTTTATATTGTTTGTTATAGTTTTTAAGTTTATTTTTTGCTTTTGGTAGGGTTTGAATTGTATTATTTTAGTTTTTTTGTTATTGACTTCTAGGTTATGGTTTTGTAGCTGTACTAATGTAATTGTGTACCGCACAATTGGCTCGTAAAGTGGCTCTTATTGAACCGCTTTTAGTAAATTAGCTTTTATTAGGAGGGTTATGTATGTACCTATATTTCTTTGGCACGTTCTGTAGCCTAAACGGCTTGAAGGATTTTAACTTGAGAGGTGTCGTAAGATTTTTTTTTTTTTTTCGACTTTAGGCGCCATATTATTAGGTACTTCAAAAAAAATTTCAAGTGGAGCACTTATCAAAATACTATATTCTATAAAAATACTACTATAATCTCGAGGAGACGATTCCAAAAATGTAACTCACTATACATAATGTAGGACTACTAAAAAACTACTTTGTCAAAAACCCGACCGCAGTTGCAGTTGGTGGCATTCATTTTACTTCCACACTGATTTGATGCCGCCAACTGCGCGCTAAAAAGCGGGCGGTGACTTGTTTGGTACTTTTAATGCGTTTTTAGCGGTCAGATTTTTTGACAAAGTAGTTTTTTTTTATTATGCATTCCCGCAGGCCTTATAGTCATTAGGGATATCGATGCCGATCACAGACGTGATGGATATTGTTTCACCAGCATTTTTTGCTAGCCTGCTATTTGTATACTACTCCTTGGCTTTCCCCCACTTGGAAACAAAACTACTAAAAAGGCGCACAAATGTTGAAAAACATCGTTTTATACGCGTTTGCCTTTGTCATTGCACTCCAGCCAGGATTGCAGCCCGAGACGAAACATTTTTTTATTTTTTGTTTTTTTAAAAACGTTGCCCCAGACTAGGAATTTCTCCTGTATCGTGGGTGCGTTTACAAACATACAAATTCACATACACAAACAGCCAGACCCGGAACAACTATCTGTAGGCCATACAAATATTTGTTCCGTGCGGGAATCGAACCCGCGACACGCGCCGCAGCAGTCAATCGCTCAACCACTGCGCCAATCGTGTCGTCTTCAATTATCTAACATTTGAAAAATTGTCTCACAGTATAATCTGCTCGTAAGCTTTTCGGACTTCTTAACTTGATAAACCTTAGGATTAACAAAAAAAATATTTCGACTTTCCATACTATTAATTTCTAAAACTTGTTTTATTTTTTCAGATACAAATGTTCAGAAGAAATTGTCACTATTGCAGCTATGTTATCAGTTAATAGCTCAGTATTCTACAGGCCTAAAGATAAGATTATACATGCAGATACTGCCAGGAAAAACTTCTTCCATCCGCATGGAGACCACTTAACATTAATGAATGTGTATAACCAATGGCTTGGCTCTGAATATTCAGTGCAGTGGTGCTATGAAAACTTTATACAGTACCGATCAATGAAGCGAGCGCGGGACGTGCGGGAACAGCTTGCTGGTCTCATGGAAAGAGTGGAAATTGATATGGTGTCAAGCCTAAGTGACGACACTAACATTCGAAAAGCCATAACTGCCGGTTATTTTTACCACATCGCCAAATTTTCTAAAGGAGGCCATTACAAAACTGTGAAACATAACCAAGTAAGTTTGAGGAAAATAGGTACATTTTTAACATTCATACTAAGTAGTACCATAAGAGTTTCTGTTTATTACTCTACTGCTTCAGGAGGAGAGTTAATGTTTTTGGGTGTAAAGTAATTACAGTCTCTGAGGAAAAAACGGCGCATCGCGGAACAAATGATCATTTTGTGCGCTTTTGGGAATTTGAATATGTCCTTTGTTTCTTACCCCAGTTTCTGAATTGGAAAAGCCATGTTTTGAAAACTCATCAGCTTGAAATTCTAAATACAGAAACAGGCGGGGATTATATTAGATTAAAAGCCTAGTTTATAATACAATTATTGACTGTTTTTATGTGTTAAAAAAAAACATTTTTTTTTTTCAGACTGTTATGATACATCCAAATAGTGCTTTATTTGAAGAGTTGCCTAGATGGGTGATTTATCATGAATTAGTATTTACTTCCAAAGAATTTATGAGACAAGTTACAGAAATAGAAAGTAAATGGCTCTTGGAAGTTGCCCCACATTACTACAAAGCCAAAGAACTCGAAGATTCCACAAACAAGAAGATGCCTAAAACTGTTGGTAAATCTTCCAATCAATAATAAAAAAAAACATTTCAAATTGTATTTATTTCTTGAATCACCTCTTTAGAAGTTCAAAGTAATAACATTTAATACAATCTATTAAGCATAAAAGTTCTAAATTAAAATAGTATTCCAAAAATAAAGTTCTCATAAATTTAATTTTTCATCTAAACACTATTATTTAAATATTTCTATTAAAGTCCGTTTTACCTACAGAATGCTATATGAACCTTGGTTACAATAATTATAATATCTATCTATATATATATATAAATGAATCCCTATTTCCCTTGTTTATGGCATCACAAGTGAACGGTTGGACCAATTTTTGCTAATTCTTTTTTTGGTGTTGTGTTTGTTATTGTCAGGCAAAAATAAACATCTGGACAAAGCCACTAGTATAATGTAACAATGCTAAAGAGTTTGCTTGTTTGTTTGAACATGCTAATCTCTGGAACTGACAGTCGGATTTGGAAAATTATTTTTGTATATGATAGCCACATTCAAGAGGAAGGCTGTAGGATATAAATGGGAACAGGAAAAATGAGATATTCGCATACAAAGTCACAGGCAAAAGCTAAGTTATAATATATTCTTGAAATCAAGATTAGTGCAATGTCAATTAATTTCATATTATCTAGCAAATAGTACAAGTTTGACTAGATTTCTTTAAAAATCTGAACATCTACCCTTCCTTTCCCAATCCCCATATCGGGTAGGTTCAGGCCCCCTGGGCCCACCTACTTCTCCTGTATTAGGGTTGGTGTCATTGGGCCATGGAGGGAATGGTTCTTCTTTTTGAGAGGGATGCATCACTGGCTGTTCTCCAAGATCATCAATAGGAGTAGTTTCTCTCAGCTTTTTTCTAAATTCTGCCATTCTTTTGGACTGGGGCCTCTTGGATTCATCTCTATCTTTTTCGATTTGTTCTGCTTCAGCTGTTGTAGATTTATGAGAATACTTGCATATTGATAAGTTGACAAACGAGAAATCTGTAACATAATGGAAAGGTGAGTTGAGATTTTAGTGATGATAGATTGTGTCTCTTCCACTTCCAGAAAAAAATATGTATAAATAACTGCAAATATTGAATACTTGTTGGTTCGATAGATATTTTGCTACTTTGCTACACACAATAATACACAAAATTCGCACACTATCTATCTACTAAGCAATAGATAAAAGCAAACAAATTTAATTAGCTAGTTAAACTCCTACGTCGCTTACTTTTGGGGAGAATTCTCGTTATATAATAAATACGATACATTATTCAAATAAATAAAACAATCTGAAATAACGCAATTTGCTAGGCAGGGATATTTTTTCGTTGCACAAATGACATTTGTTTTGACAGTTTGACAGATAACATTAGAAAAAAATATCGGAGGTGTGATGATTCATATCTTTATTATACTCTTTGGTGATGATGATGACCGTTAGCCTCTCTTCGAATAACAACTCAAATTTAGCCAGCTAATTTGTTTATTTCTACATCCATCCTTTACCGTGAGGCCGTAACACATACATAAAATACCTACAAATAAATAAATGTTTTTGAAGAAGCGTTAGCGAGTCGCCAGCTACAAAAAAGTCGGTTTGACGAAGGTACAGCTATCATGACAACAAAATTATTTAGTTTGAGTATGTACAGACGCCAGCACATAAAGCTACCCGAAACTGTCAAATTTTCCCAATCAACCTTGAACCAAATGCTTTGGCGATAAAGTTGAAAATCTATTTAAGAAATTTGACATATTGTTGTAGCTTGACTTGACGTGCTGGCGTCTGTGCCTGGAGGAAAGACTCCACCTTGCGTAGAACCGCTCCGATGCTTGATTACGGGCAGAAAGATACCCATGCAAATACTGACGCAGCGCAGGTCCGCGGACCGTAGCGACGTTCGAGACCTTCGGATTCGGAAGGTAAATAAACTCAACCAAGGTGGTTGGTTGGTTCCGACCATGTAGCAGGCCTTTGAGTTTGCATAAAAATTTACCGTGTAATAGACGTCGGTTTCACTCTCCGCCCGACACCCGCTCGTGACGGTCGTGCTGCTCTCCGCCGCTCGCCCGCTACCTGCTTGTCACGCCCTCTCGCTCCGTCCCGCTCTCGCCGTGACGTCATCCGTAGTCGCCGACTACATTTATAAATCCGAAGCAGCCTTTTTCAAGGTAGCAGACGATTTTACTGTTTCCGTAACAAGAATCAGTCAAAAAACGTGTGCCCGTTCAGGGAAAACCACAGTTTCGTGGTACTTGGTGGGAAACCTTACGGTGTCAACGAAACCAAGTGGTGTGGACCCGACACACCTACCTAGCCCCTTCAGGGTTAAGTAAAAGTCGGAAGGGCACTGGAACCGCGGCCTTGGGGGATCTCCTAGTCGCGCCCAGTGCTTAACCCCGTTCTCTTCCAGCATTCACCCGGGTCGGTTGGGTGTCTCAACCCCAACGAACCGGACCGGTCGTAAGACCCTAGGGCCCCGTTGCACATTAAGATCGGCAACGGGTTGACTAGCTTAGGGCACACCTTAGGTACTCACCTCCCTGTTTTCCCGACAGGGAGGGAACACATTCCCGGAACCTCCCACCGGGAAGTTAGGATAATAGCCCTTCAGGCAAGACAGCTGTGTTGTCGGTGAGTTTGTTTGGGTTTTCTTCTCACCGGCGATAACACTAGGAAACACCCAAGGGGTGGGTTCTTTTTGTGGGAAGCTGTCACTCGAGGGGCGCACATATGTCGCGTCTCCTCGAGGTGTAGGTAGGCATTTCTTGCCCCTGCCCCCAGTTGCTACTCAGCAACATGGCCGCCCCTCAGGCGGTAAATCCCACCGCCCCAATGGCCGCAATGGCCAATGCCTTTACGGCCATTTGTGAGATATTGCTCACTCACGTTAAGGACCCCCGCATCGCGAACGATGTCCGTTCAAAAATAAAGGTCATCTCCTCGATGGCCGTCCCCGAGACCCCTCAGGTCTCCACCCCTCTACCCCCTCAGACCTCCGCCCCCGTGCCCCCTCAGGGCTTATCCCAATCCCAGGAATCACTCCCTGAGGAACCCGAGAGCCAAATCCCTCTGGCCCAGAGGTCAGGCTCTCTTTCCCCCTGTTTTTCCCCCATGTCGGAGTCCGACCCCGACTCCCCCGCTTCCCAGTCAGATTCCGACTCCTCGTACGGTGGCAACGCCACCGGCGGGAAGAGGAAGAAGAAGGGCAACCCTAAGCAGGAGGCTGCACCCGCAGCAAAGAAGACTGCCGTCAAGGCATCTTCTCCTGCCCCCTCAGCCCCCGTCTCGCGCTCCGCTTCGCCTGTTGGCAACACCCAACAGGCTAGCCGCCCACACAGCCCCATGGCCATTGCCGCCCCGGCTGCCCCCCTCCCCCGAAAACTGTCCGCTCCTCCCCCCTTGTTCATCCATGACAAGGGGAAGTGGACAGACGTATCCACGGCGTGCAATGAGCGCCGCATCAAATATTCCAATGCCCGTGCCGTCCAAGCGGGCATAAAGGTCACTGTCCCTACCGCGACCGACTACCGGGAACTCCACAGGCTACTAGTAGCCAGGAACATCCC
>NDFZ01002024.1:0-16079 GCA_002192655.3 Mamestra configurata | reverse complement strand
AGTAATCACCTCTTGTCATTGTTACGGAAAAGTACGTGACAGTGGCTAGAAGGCTACTTTTTTAAGATTCTACTAATATTATAAATGCGAAAGTTTGTGATGATGGATGGATGGATGGATGTTTGTTACTCTTTCACGTCAGAACGGCTGAACGGATCTCGATGAAATTTGGCACAGAGGTAGATTATAGTCTGCAATAACACATAGGACTTCCCGGTTATTCATAGTTTCATCCCGGGAATATGTTCCCTTGGAATAAATTTCGACATAAACGCGGGCGGTAGCTTGTAAGTAATAGATAAATCAGAAAACTGATCCCCCTCGTTCATCTGAAGTAAACAGTAGGTAAGTAAAAACACAAGAGAAGTCTCTTGTTTTCCTCAGACCAACAAAAACTTGTTTTCATTTCAGTTCAGTCACAAATGTGTTTTACGATGAAGATTGATAGTGATTGAATGATCTCTTTAGGTACCTACAGTCGAGTCGAGTGACGGTCGAGGCTACAAGCCCTTAAAAAGAGATAAAAACGCGGCCGTAAACCTTGTGGCCTGGCCTGAGTACCTAACAGACACATTAGAACGAACTTAAACGACTGTTACTTTTAGCAGTAAAAGTAGAACAATAAGAATTGAATCTATTCGATACCTATGGCTATACGTGTCTGTTGATGGTTTTCTTTGAGACAGTGACGTCACTGAAACCTATCAAGTTAACGAATTAAAACAATAGGTCCAACCAATCATTATGAAAACATCGTGGCAACAATTTGTTTGCTAAATTAGATCATAGTAGCGATCAATTTGTCTAATTGGAGCAAGCCAGGTAGTGTTCACTATGATCACTAGTTTAGGGCTTAGGGTTTTAAAATTAAACAACCAAATTCAGTAAGTACGCTCCACACTCAATGTTGGCACGTCCAGCTGCCACTGCGGTGGCACGATTATGAATAAGCCATCACTTAGCTGAGCCATACATTTGTTTGTGTACTTATAAGTAATAAATCTTTATTCGATTATACCTAATTTCTCAATATAAGTATTGTGAACAGATCATTTTAGATACAATAAATCCCATCCAAATTCAATAGTTCCCAATTTATCCGTGACCCGGTGACAGTAATTCTCCTCTGTTTTTGGGTATGGTGGATTGGACGTACAATTTAAGAGTCCAACATTGTCCATCATCGAAATTTTTATCATATTCCCACTATTGTTTCTTTACTAACCATTGCTGTTGTTTCTTTCACAGCTATCGCCGGTTGCGCGGGAGCTGTCGGCTACGGCGGTTGGGCGTACAAGAACCGCGGCACGATGAGCACCAGCGTGTTCCTCATGCAGTTCCGAGTGATCGCACAAGGCACCGCCGTCGGTGCCCTGTGCGCGGGCATGGTCTACACGCTTTACAACAACCACTTCAACAAACCCAAAGAAAACGTCGCCATCTTACCGAAATCCAACGAGCATTAAGTACGAGTAATTAGTTGTACCTAGAATAAGTATTTAGAAATCTAGATGGTCTTATCTTATAATAACTCACGTCAGTATGGCTATCATTGTGTGAAGCCAGAACGGTTATTATTAAATTACGATATTATACAGATCGAAAGACTTAGATCGCTGTTGGATGTTCCTATCAACCGTTTCGTGTTTTTTTTGTTGCATAATTTGGGTAGTCAACACTGACACGTGACATAACATTCACAGAGTGTTATTTATTAAGTGTAGGTAGCGTTGTTTATTCAACACTATGTAAGCACCTATTGAAAGTAAAGAAAAGCTACCTATCCAAGTGGTTTTTAAATAAAGATATCGGCGATAGAACAATGAATTAAATATTTATATGTAAGTTCCATGTGCACTACCACTATTATAATTGTTAGCAGGTATTTCAACAGAAGTCTATCTATAACAGAAGTATCTTTTATTTCGAGCTATGTATCAGCTATCTATCAATTTCGTTACTATCGTGAGCATCCGATAGATTAACGAAGTCGAAGGTCGATGATACGATGGCGGCAAAATGAGTTAGGTACATTATTATTGGAGCTATTATTGGGCATTGTGTGCTCGGGTTCGATATTATGGTCCTGTAAAGGTCATTGTGGTCCCCAAGCGTAAATAATGAGATTATGTACGCATCCTTTCTTTATAAATTTCGTCTGCTCCGTAGGTACCTACTTAGCAATGCTTTTATTATGTATTATTTAATTGTAAGTGGCGTAAAGTGAATGGCTGTGTTAATTTATGCGTTATGCGTTAATAAAAGAATATGATTGTTTGATGTATTGGAATTTTTGTTTTACTTTTCCAGTAGGTAGGTACCAGTCCCATCCCAAATCAAATTAAAACAACAGATATTAGATAAGCAAGATATATTTTTATTTGAAACAAATGACAAGACGTTATGAGATTAAATGCTAAAAAAAACGACACAGGTAATCAATAACAATAATTGTATCACATTAGGTACCTATATACTGAAATCACGCAGAACGAAAACAATGTCATATTAAATGTACGTATACATGATAATAGCAGTATATTAATGAGGCTGGGCAAAGTACGTACATTGTTCAACAATTACATAGTATCTATATGAAAAGCTGTGTTTCAATTAACTTAAGGAGTGAGGCCTCAAACACGGGTCAAGGTATTTGTTCTCAACTAATGCTACTTAAATGATACTATACTACATAGATAACAAGTGTGAAATCAGGAAAACAAAATGAACACCAATTTATTCTTCTGATAAGACTCTGACATCAATCTGGCTTATCCGGCCAGCTTACCCACCCATTTGGTCACCAATGTCTATGACAAATTTTCATATTAATGAATATCATAATAATTACGTAATTAAATAAAAGTGAAAGAGACTCATAATTAATTGCACAACACATAATACTGACATTTTATACCAATATACACATAAAAATATGATAAAAGTCATAGGGCAGTAACAGTGCATTAATATGGTTGGATACATAAATAAAACAACATATTAAATTACTGGAACAAGTTCCATTTTATAATGTTTTTGACTTTTCAGTCTCTCTCCACATGTTGCGACAGTCTGTTTGCTCCCAATATTTTCACTACAAGGAGTGCATTATATTGCCAATCTTCATTTCCAAGTATTCACAATTCTCTGGTTCATTTTACTCTATTGGCTGATAGGGAACCTTCTTATGGGAAGCAGCGAGCCAAAGAGAACATGCTGGACAACTGGAAACTTCGCCAAAACCTCCTTTTTGTACATTTTAATGAGACCTTGATTGATTTTGCTCCATGAGCCAACTGCGCTAATGCTCCACAACTGATTTGAATGCTCTGCAAACGGACCTTTTTTCACTTCCTTAATATGTTTAATACATGAAATAAACATGTATTCATTGTGATATTTATCAATAATGTCATCTTCCAAGAACTTGGTAGGTGGATATATCCTAGGCTGATCAATAAGTTGTGAGCTCCCCCAAATGAAAGGTATGAATTGATAGTCATCCAAGCTCCACACACCATGACTACCAGCTGGTTCCATTCTGTATCTTTTCTGCAACCTTCTTGCTATAGTCAAATATTTATTGAAAACCAAGAAAACTACTGCCACATTATCTTCAGCTACTAAATTACCAATTTTATACAAACAACAGAGAAACATGACAAAAGCCATTTCATGGCCAGTCCCATAGTCAATCCTTGTTGCATTACCAAAACTCTCTTCCAAATAAACTTTAACTTCAGGTATAGCCAAGTGTATTCTGATGTGCAGAGCATCCTGTAGGTACAATGTACTGTTCAGTTTGAGTTTAGCGAGCCAGCTCTTGAAGGCAACATTACCAAACCTTTGCGGTTGCTCAATAGGAGGGAATTCATCTATGAGTTTATCAATCAACTCAAGCATATCTAGTAGTTTCTTTACATTTTCTGAGATCCTGCAGTCTACTGTTAGTGGCTTAGCCTTTATTGCTTCATTGAGTGTGGCTATGAAGCCAGTATATTCCATGTAAGCTTCTGATTTCTCCCATATAGCCATATCTGTTAGTGTTTTAACTGCTTTCTCAGGTTCCAGAAACCGATGGTTTAAAGGTAGTTCTGGTGGAATATTCTCATTCCTACCTGCTACATCACCAATAACAGATTCGGAATTCATCTAAAATAAAGGAAATAAAAAAAGTGAAATCAAAATATGTTTTAAAATATTTTTATTTTGCTGGAATAATTTCAACATAGCCCTTAAGACACCTCTACTGTCGAATTACCCACACACCTCTCTCCCACCACTCGTATCCGTTATGTGTACTGATACCTATCTACGTGTATCATTTTGATAAAGCAAAAACTCGCGCTATGTAAAATTTGCTACCAATAACATACTTAATGTCGTGTGTACGTTGACCCACAATAATTTAGCATTACCTCTGTGAAACAAGTCCGCTGCGGACACGATAAGCTTCGCTAATGAAGGTCACAAATGTCAATCTTAGTTTAACCACATGCAACCTTACTTCTTTATTTTGTATCATTTTATGAACAGTGAAAAGCTGATGTGAGCGTGTCAATACTACAATCATGGAAAAAATACTAAGAGGTATTATGAGATATCGTGTTTTAGATCGTGCAAGTATGGTAAAGCAGTTTCAAGAAGTAAAAGACAATCCCACGGTAAGTTTTATTTGTACTGACCTTTTTATTCTGAAATGCAAATATGGGGGTTTAAAATATCAAACAAAAATGGTAATATGTCTTTACGCACTGATTTAAATCGCTAAATAGCTGATGCTTTGCGTTTTAACGAAATAATTACGGTTTCTTCAACAAAATTATTGACCAAAATTGTATTTATTTTGACATTTCATTTCACTCTCATTGACAGGTAAGGTTAGTTCGTTCATTCGCTTTTTCAGTTGGCCATCAATCAATACCAACCCAACAAAACAAAAGTTGCGTTCAAAATTATTGTTTGACGGTAGTTTAGTTAGAAAGTTTACTTACAGTACCTACCTATACTCTATCCGTTTAGGTAGTTAACTAAAGGTAAACAATCTTGATGTAACTTTTTACTTAAAAACTGTTTAAAAATAAAATGCAAGTAAAAATCACAGTAAATACAACAGTAACGAATACTAAATCAATTGAACCATAAGTTTGAAAAGTAGTTTATTTGTTTAATATGAATTTGTGTAAAAAGACACATCAAGATTGTTTACCTTTAGTTAACTACCTAAACGGATAGAGTATAGTAAATATTCCTTCTACTAGTTGCAAGGACGGCCGGCTGTGGAATTAAACGCTCTCCTATTCTGTTTCAGCCTAAAGCAGTGTTTTACACATGCATGGACAGTAGAATGATTCCGACAAGATTCACAGAAACTAGTGTTGGCGATATGTTCGTTGGTTCGTAAATGAGATAACTTGCTTTGAAGTAAAGCTGTAGAACTTCAATTCCGTAATAATTACTCATGTATTTTTACTAATTTCAGTGCGAAACGCTGGGAATGTTATACCTCACTCGCAGTACTTTGTTGACGAGATGACCAGCTGCGAGCCAGCCGCTTTGGAGCTTGGTTGTATATTGAACGACATAAGGCACATTATTGTGTGTGGGCACAGCGACTGTAAAGCGATGAATCTTTTGTATAAGTTAAAAAGTAAAGAAGAATCTAGTATAGTTAGTATCTTCATAAATATTTAAATTTTAGAGTGATCGTATGAAAGACAGTGTGAGTGGGTGTATATTTTGTATAATATTCCTCTACCCCTTTTAAAATTGCACATTGTTTCAGCTGCTATGATATAGTTGCGAAATGGAGTTTGGTCGAAAGTTTTGATTTTCTTTTACATTCACAGACAAAATTAATAACGAATTTTGTTACTTACTACACGTATATTTTTAACTTCCAAGTCAGAGTGGAGGGTAGGACAGGCCATACCCTCTCCAGAATGGTACAGACGCCAGCACATCAAGCTACCCGAAAATTTCAAATTTTCCCAATCAACCTTGAACCCTATTCTTTGTTAAAATCTGTTATAGAAATTTGACTGACTGTTGTAGCTTGATGTGCTGTCTGTACGTCAAAGAATATGCTTTACTGTACACCAAAGCATAACTCGACTCCAATAAATTTTGTACTTTACTTTTAGGAACAAAGGAGACTGTCTCCTCTTAAATCGTGGATGTGTACGCATGCTCACACGAGTTTGGACAAGTTCATCGCTATGAAAGGTGATTTTACAAAGCCTATGCTTTTCACGGCTGAAACACCACAACGAAAATTCGTCGCGTATATAGATCCAGACAATAGATTTTGTACAGAAGACAAACTATCACAGGTAACTACCTCTTTTATCACTTAAATATCTTCTATACCCCCTTCTATATTACCTACTCAGACCGATAGGAGTCTAATAGCTATGCTTTGGACTCCCATCGGGATTATTTTCGGCCACACCCTCCAGTGAGATGTGACGGCTTTTACCATTCGAAATATTTTATGTGTATCTGACTTGAAATCAAACCTAAACCAACCAACGATGTAAAAAAATTACACCCTGTTTTATTCACCATGCGATACTGTTGCTTTGCTGTTAAAGGCTACTTTATTGTTTTCTTATTTTTTAGTTATTACTTGAACTCAAATAAGGACCTAATGATGCATCATAGTCAACTTACTATTTTCAGGTGAACACTCTACAACAGTTACAAAACATCGCATCCTATGGAATGCTGAAGAAGCGTTTAGAGAAGCACGACCTCCACATTCACGCGCTGTGGTTCGATATCTACACGGGCGACATTTACTACTTCAGCAGGCGGGCGAAGCGGTTCATTCTCATTGACGAGTCATCCTACGAGTCGATACTGGCTGAAGTCAGAAGATTTTACTCCTAGTACTTTAAAAGTTATATTCACACTCAGCATTCTCGGTCTCGAACGTATTTTGCCTGCAGCTTTCCTTGTCAAATAATCGGCACCACCACCGAGTTACTAAGGTGAGAAGAAGAAATAATAACGGACCGATGTTTTTTTTTTTAATTTATTTGAAGTGTGTTATTTGCGGTAGTTTTAAAAAACGCGTTATTATGTAGCTTAGTGGTATGGTTCGCTGAAATACGAAAATTTGGACGCTGTGCGCCTAGGAGTCATTCGATGTTCCTATTACTAAAATTATACTTCGAAGTATTGGTTCGCGTCATTCCGTGTTGTATACGGGTCTTAATTATTTTGTAAGCATTGAATTACTAATACATTCTATACAATTTTCTATAGCGTAATCGGAATCAAATGTCACATAATTGCTTGTTACATCGAATTTGTCAAAATATAAGTAGGTACAGTCAGTAATGAAAGTCGATTAGAATATAATTAACCTTTTTTTTTTTTTTGATGTCGGGGGAAATCCTCATGGAAATAATCCTCCACCCTGGGGCGGGTGGAGGGGTCTGTCAGACTCTTACTGACTAAAACCACCCCGGTGTTCCATCTCCCACCTACGCCGGGGATCGCGGGAACGTCTTCCTCTCTCACTCTAGCCCACAGCGCTAGTCATATTTCGGACAGACGCTTCCCATATGAAATAGTTCAACTTAGATTAGTTTAAGGTTTATTAAATAATAGTAATGATTGAACGCAATACAGAACAGATTTCTTTATCTGCAAACCAATGTTCTGAAATCGGCTTTATTTGCTGACTGTATCTCAAGCTTACGCTTATTTTAAGATTGCTTTTATGAAGTTGTTTTTTTACATTAGTTCTAAGATTTTGTAATAAGTATCTAGAAGTTGAAATGTTTGTTAGTTATTATTTATATTGTATCATGAGTTTTATGTCTTGCCTTTGATTTTGGGACCAAAAATATAGTTTTTATAATCTTTTTCATTGTTCACTCCTATTTATTTCATCAATTCCCCTAAACTTTCTATTGATTGCAGTGCAGCATTCAAGTAATTACAACAAAGATTGAAAAAAGGAAGCCTCTTTTAAGGGCTTGTAGTAAATTATAGCACAGGATACGGATCACACGCAGCAATCAGTAGGTGAGCGAGCAATTCCGGAAATAGCCCAGTTGAACACAAAATAAATCACACTTCACACTTAATATTATAAAGGCTAAAGTTTGTGAGTGTGTGTGTATGTTAGTTACTTCTTAACGCGCAAACGGCCGGACCGATTTAGATAAAATTTGGTATAGATTGTTTCATCCCGGTAAAGAAAATAGGATAGTTTTTATCCCGGGAGGATATTCCCTTGGGATAATTTTCGATGTTCACGTGGACAGAGTCGCGGGCGGTAGCTAGTAATAATGAAATATCGTTCATTCATATCGCCGAAATGCATTGATGTATCACAACGGCAAAATGTACCATGGTACTACTAAACTAAGTATACTAGGTATAGGTAAAAAGTATACTTCTGCGTAACCCATTGTAACCCTTTTGGGGAATACAGCTGACGTACTTAAATTTAATGTCGTAAATTCATGCGCATTACCCAATAGCCCAGTAGCGATAGAATGCATACGTAGTGGATGAATGCCAAACCAAATAATTTGATTCGATTTGCCATGGCCTCGCTAAGCGGCAGAATTTGTACCTTTTACACGTGTACTTAAAATCACCTCATAAATGAGGTATTTTAAGATGGATCACGTGCCGAATGCTCTATTCGACGTAAATTGAATGGTAGGGTAGGGTAGGATAGAAAAAACGAAAGCTCCTACGTAGGGCAAGCTATGCAGATTGAAGCATTGACGTATCGACCAATACAATGCTGTTGGTATTTTATGTGAATTGGTGAGGTGTCCTCGTAGTTCGTAGGGGTGACAACATAAAAACGTAATTTCAATAATTTCGTTTACCATTTCTGAACAAAAAGATTTCATGATCGATTATGAAATGTCAATGTCAACTGACGTAATATAGTTTGACAGTCGTGACCTTCAGCAGTTTTGACGGTTACTTGTGACTACGGCACTACCAGAGAAGTTGGAAACTTTTCCCTCTGAATACGTCACCACATTGATGCTTCATCCTTTTCCATCGGTGAAAATCAGTCGAGACAGAAATAGATTGGACGTGAAAACCGCGAGAACATTGAGTCAGGATTTTTCTTTCAATAGTAGTAGCAGTGACCGTCACACTGTGTGTAAGTGTCCATGTGTAATCGTGATGCAATATATGTATAAAATGTTTTAAGTTATATAATTTTGTGAGTGGAATTATTAACAGATAAGTCTTGGATAATAACAAATCAAGATCGCAGCTGTGACCTTCTTGATAGGATTACTAATGTTATGATACTAATCTTGTCAAGCTCGAGCCAAAATAATAATATAAAATTGATTTTCTTTTGACGATCAGATTTTTAAATACCTGAAACTAAAGGAACATATCTTCAGGGAAATATTTGAGCCATACAGCTGGTGGCTGGTGATAATTTTTTATCATAGATATTTCCCATGTAACTATCTATCCCTTTATTTTGGTTGAAGGTTATGTATTTAATGTTTCAGGTGCACAATGTCTAACCCGCGGCAAGTATTTGACTACAGAGATGAATCTCAATCAGATAGGCTCGCGCGGAAGTCTAAAGACTCACCATTTATGATCATAGGTAAGGCTGGTGGTTTATCAAAGTAACAAAATTCGTTAACGGAGTCGCAATAACAAATCCACCATTGACCAACTGTCAAATAAGCTACCAACAACAGCTGAAATGTCATGTTTGCCTTTAAAATATGATGTTTCTGCTACTGTTTGTAGCTATGTTTGTATGTAAATTGGACTGGTTTCCGCAACTAAGTGCACATTTTGTGTGCAGATCTGTTTGTAGCTAATTTGACAGCCTGTTAAAGGAAGATACGTTATTTGAAACCGGCCCTAATTCAACCATTTTTAAATGTGACATTTTGCAGGAGAGCATTTATTACATAGACCAAGTAATTTATTATCTAATATCATTTCTTTTAAGTTTTAAAATTAATGCAATTTAAACTGTGTTTCAGGTATACTCGGCCTATTGGGTGTGTGTGGCTTCGGAGCTTACAAATACAAGACGAGGGGTAAAATGAGCACCAGTGTGTTCCTAATGCAGCTCCGAGTGGCTGCCCAAGGCACCGTAGTGTCCGCACTAACATTAGGACTAGCGTACACACTAGTGAGGGATCATGTACTAAAAGATGATAAGAAAAAGGAATAATTGTATTCAAAAAAGATTATTTTAGCAAAATTATATAGGGAAACTTTGTTAACACTTTGATACTATACTTTCATGATCAGAAATCTCGCAATTTAATCTCTTACTCAAAATCTAACTTTTATTCAATTAACACTAAATTAATTTATTTAAAGTTTCCCTAGCTAGTATAGTTTAGGACCTAATTATGTTCTGTGATCATTTAGCAGGTATTAATTTACATGTATGTAATAATGTTATTTATTGGTTAAGTTATTACATAGTGAATAGCGCTCATTTGTCTAAAATTGTATTTTCTGTTGGATCTCTGACAAAAAGAACTTATTGCTGCCAGCAATCTAACACATGTTTTAGAATTTTATTATGCAAGTCACAAGATAATTTGCCATGTAACATTATTTATTTATAGACCTTAAAAAAAAATACTGATAATATGTCTACATACCAAAAGTATCTTTAAATAAAATACTGTTTACTAATCTCAAATAATAAAAAATGAATCTGTACTTAAAGATCTTATTATGTATAGTTGACAAGTGTTATTGTGAAAGCAATAAAAATAAATGTTGTGGTATATTACCTTGGTTGCTGTATTTCTTGAAAAAACAAAATAAAATTTATTATATTTGACTCACATTGATTTATTCAAAATATACATAAAGTCCAAACAAAATCATTACAATAAAATAATAAGTACATAAATATTTGCTTCCTATTTTTCACATAAATAATATATTAACAAGTGCCAACAAACAAACAATTTATTTTCAATCACTTTTACTACAGTCGGAAGTCTTTTTCAATCTCAAACTGAAGGTAGGAATGGTCAAGTCATCCTTGTCGGATGTGGAATGATTTTTAATGGAATTTGACGTCATTTTAACCGATGATAGGTCATCGGCGTTACTGAACAAGCCGTTGGAAATGTTCGAACTTGAGCTCGAGCGGTAGGTCAACGACTTGAATAGCTGGACAGGGGTAGAAGTACGCGCTCGATTAGTGCCGCTACGTGCACTGTCTGCGGAGGGCTCATCGCGATTCACCTGCGACGATTCTTTCATTTCTTCAGGCATTTTCGTCTCAAACAAAGAAACAAATTCTTCTTGAGTATCGTTAACGTTTGACTTATTTGTGAAGGTAATTTTCTTAGCTAATTCATTTCTCAAAAAATCTTTAACAGTCATTGAGTTAGAGAATGTAGTTTGTTGTTCAGCATTTTTCGAATTGTCTACAGGATTCTTATTCTGTGTGCCGCTCTTACATACATTTCCAAGTGATGAAACTGAATCCGTAACTAGGACTGGTACATCCTGGTTCTTTTTCGTTTTAAATTGAGATAAACTAGAACTAGATGTATTTGATGATGACGATAAAGCTAAACGCTCCTTAGTCTTTTTCAAAGTGGAGGATGCCCAGCCCATGCCAAGTTTTTTAAAAGCATTTTCTAGGTCAGGGTTTGAAGAGAAGCTTAAAGTATCAGACGTTTCGCCGATATTTTCCTTGTTTTGGCAAATAAAATTTGATCTCTTTCTTCCTCTGCGTGCTTTTGACAAAGCTAACATGGATAGAGTAGATTCTGAAGAAATAGTAGTCGAGTTAATATTGGATGCTGTATCGAATTTGAATGGTTCAGTAATAATATTTCGTTTCAATAATTCCGCTATTACATCTGGTAAACTTCCATCGGAATGTAAAGAACTTATGTCATCATTCATAGCATCTTCTCTCTGTATATCATCCAGATTGGACCCTTCATCGGGTGGTTCCATATTGTATTGTTTTGCATATTCTTGAATACTAATAAAAGGCTCCAACATTATCTCGTTAAACTGTTTTAGATCTATCATTTGAAATTTAGAATCATCAGACGACTCAGTTGACGAAAATTTATAAATTTTTGATGATTGTGACTTAGTTTGAAGCAGGTCAGGGTTTACAGTGAAGTCTTTTCCAACTTCACTTTTCCTGTTATCATCTACAGATATGTCCCCAGAGGATGATCTGTTAGAATCAATAGAAGCCTCTTTAGCATCATTGCGCGCAGACTGGCTTTTGTGCTTCATACTCATAGGAGAGTCTACTTCTAAGACAGTTGATAGTTCGTGCGGAATTATGTATTCTTGTCCATGTTTCAAACTAAGACGAGACAACGCTGGTGGTGGTTTTGGTCTACTTTTAACCAACAGTTCCGCCGTATTTGTAGATACATGAGGCGTATCTAATTTTTCAACAGACTTTGGACACTGTGGTATATTCGACATCGGTGCTTTAAAAGCTGGTTTGGGAATATCTGTCAAGACATTAATATGCTCTAATTGCGTAATTTCCTTTTTGACAGGGTTTCCCTTATCCAGAACAGATTCAGGAGATTTAGTTTCCGACCTCTGTGGAACGTCGATAGGTTCAAATGTAACAGGGCTTGCCACTGGTTTATCGGATTGCGAGTCAGTTGACTCAGCCGATGAAATTTGACTATAAGCCAGTGATTTACTTTTTCGTACTTCTTCTAATACTTTGGCAAGGTTCGATAATCTTTTTGTACATTTTTCAGTCAGGTCAGCAATTTTTTCCATGTTTTGTAATTTATCTTCTGCCAGTTTCATAAAATTTGCATCAGTGTTAACATCAACGTTTTGGGTGGTTTGCGTCGACATACTCACGGGAACGTCTGTCGAGTTGAAGTGTCCACTTGACTCAGAGTCAGCTGTTGACTCCGTCGCAGTAGCTTGATGGCGCTTCAAATCTGGTTTGGGTCTTATCTTTTGAGGAGACTCAGTTTTGGAGCGCATTTTGATTCTTTCAGTTACTGTAGATTTTTTCACTGTGGATTCAGAATCATTGAATCTGGACAGTGGCTCCATATAAACTTGCCTCGGTGTTGGCGGACTTCTGCTGCGCGTTTGTCTGACGGGATGACATCTAGCCGTTTTGTTTTTTCCTTCAGTCGATAACTGCGATGCAGGTTTTTTCTGCCCTGATTTAGTTTGTTTTAGAAAGTGTTTGGAAATATTCAAGGACTTGACTTTGTGTACTGCTTTTTTACGGGATGTACGAGATGTAAAATATTTCAGATTTTTCTTGTTGTTCGAGTTATTTCCAACTGAATTAACAAGTGAATTTTGTGTGTAATTTAATTTATTTGCTAGTTGCTCCTCCAGGATTTGCCGTTTTAATAAGTTTTTTATTTGTTCTAATGATATCGTATTCATTACTGAAGATTTTCTCTCATCAACATTAAATGGGACATTAATAATTGAGCTGCCTGGCGTGCCTACCGAGCTGCACTCTTGATCTGCTACTTCAACTGCCTTTAGCCCCTCTCTATTCAAAGCTAGTAACTTGTTCACGTAGTCTCTAATGATTGGATTTAAGCGAGATCGGTCAAGTTTTTTATCCCGACACGAACTTGTAAATTTATATCTATTTCTTGAAGTCAAATCTATACCCAGGAGCGTATTAACGTTTCGGGACGAGCGAAAACTTTCTGCTGCGGGTTTTTTGTTTCTATGACAATGTCCTTTATGATTAATTTTTTTATGACTATTATGTGTGCATATTGGTCTGTCTGCAACTTTGCAATACACATTTCTTTCTTTTGGAACGTCATGAGCTTGATGTCGTTCAGGAGTATTATTTGAGGTATTTGGTGGTGTCATATTTATATTTTCACGTTTTTTATTACTACAATTTGGCCGTACATTTACTTGGTTGACTCCCATCTTTTTAGCGTGCATACATTTTCGACACATGCAGTCAGCGTATTCTTCGCGGTATTCTTTTCCAATAAGTTCAATAGTATGTAATGTTTCATCTTCAGTTGTGGCACAATCATGTCTCAAAAATTTGGGTAAAATCATTTCTGGTGGGCTCATGTAAGCAGTAGAAGTTGAGGAACTCATGTGAAAGAAAACAGGTCGGTGAATCGGAGAACTTAAGGTAGTTTGAGTGTATGTAGTTGTCGACGGTCTAGGGAGTTGGGATACTTTTGGCACATCCGATAAACATGTAGACATGCCCTTTTCACACGTATTTTTTCTATTCTCTGCAGTAGATTGACCAAAAAATACATCATCACTTCCTTCAGTATTAGTCTCAATGTGATATTTTTCGTTATTACTGGACAGCATATTCGGTTCTTCAGACACGGCATTTGTGGTCGTGGGTTCAGGTTGAGGAGGAATCTTAGTGGACTGTTTATCTATATCAGTTCTGTCGCTCAAAACTTTACACGTGTTTCCCTCTGAAGTTGGCTGCACATCGTTTACGTCGGTCTCGCAACAAACAGGCCGATTATTTTCATTATTAATAACTTCAGACTGTATACTCTGCTTGGGTACTGTGTTGTCATCAGGTACTTTTTCTTGCGTTCCTTTATCTTTCTTTCGAAGTTGTATGACCACTTCGTAAGCATTGTTACTAAGAAGCCCGGAAGAATCTATGAAGAACTTCCCTGCCGCCTGCCCAATTTCGTCAACTAATTTAATATACCCACCTTCAGATGTACTGCCTCTCTCGTTGGTGGCTGATTTATAAGAGGTTGCTGATGGCACGAAAGAAGTTTGCAAAGCTGGGGGAGGGCTGCTCGCCTTCTTTTTGGATGCGCTGGGCCACTGACTGTCGTTGGTTGTCCTTGAAGTAATAGTTTTATATTATGAATCATACTAGTTCTCATTTTGAACTTAAAAATCAAAATGATGTTAATACTTACGACGCAGGTGCAGGACAATCGCCGCTTTCCCAATGTAGGGCAGTACCTGCAAAAATAATTATATAAGACAGTATAACATCGCACTCTTCATTGAAATACCGACTGGTCAACTAATAATACCAACCTCTATCGCACTGCTGACTCTTGCAAGGACTCTTACAGTGACACGGTCGACGATGTATGTCTTCCGAACGTGCGGTTGTCACCTTCTCACGGGAGTCGTAGTACATCGAGGCTACGTTGTCCCTGTAAATCAATTGACAAGCTTAACNGTAGGGCAGTACCTGCAAAAATAATTATATAAGACAGTATAACATCGCACTCTTCATTGAAATACGACTGGTCAACTAATAATACCAACCTCTATCGCACTGCTGACTCTTGCAAGGACTCTTACAGTGACACGGTCGACGATGTATGTCTTCTGAACGTGCGGTTGTCACCTTCTCACGGGAGTCGTAGTACATCGAGGCTACGTTGTCCCTGTAAATCAATTGACAAGCTTAATGCCTAGCTCTCCAAAGCTTTGCAGACACTGAACTGAAAGGTGTATTGCAGTTATGGAGTGACATTTAGGAATTTCTTGCGGTTAAGTTTTGTTTGAGAAATCACAAGGCGAGATGGTTCTGTTTACGTTACCTAAGTGTACTCGATTCAGACTACACTAATATGACTATGCAATACATTACTTAGGCCCAGTTTCTCAAACGCGCGTTATCTAGTGTGATTGAATGCAATGAGTTTAATTTGTGTCAGATTGATAAATTTCCCCAGAAACCAGGATTAAACACACTTCTTACTGTTTCAGTTTTATAAAAATGCTTAGTGATTGATAAGCAGAACAAACTACAGCAGTTACAAGTGGATTTAGATTGATTACACTATAATAAAATGTAAATGACATTAATTTGTTAACAGCATTAATAATTTACCACCAAGGTTTGTGAGGAGTGGTGGACTGCCACATCTCAACATTAGTAGTGCAACAACTCATCTTGTAGCCTGCCCTGCAGAGAACGATAGGGAGCGGTCACAGTAGGAAAGGGAAAGGAAGGGTAAAGAAACATTACTTATTAAATATATGTACTCATAAACTTACCCTCGCTCCTCCACCACTTTGTAGATACCTGTAGCAGAATGAATAATTTAAATATACATGCTAAGTGTTAAGATATA
>NDFZ01002023.1:0-16077 GCA_002192655.3 Mamestra configurata | reverse complement strand
ACAACACTACTGTAAAGTCACAAGAAAACAAAATACGGAATTGCGGATTTTATCTAGCTATTTCGATTTAAAAACCAAACTATTAAACCGATGTTGATGAAATTTATTTGGGATCAATTGGAAAGTATCCTTTCACATCATAATTTACATTAAGTTAAGTAATTAAAAAATATATTAAGTAATATTGAGGTCGAAAAAGGACAGAGACATTTGTGCGTTTGGCTGTCTATGGGATTCGGAGCATTCGCCTCCAGCACCACTGCTCGTGCATAAAAACTGTTAAACTGATTTTAATAAAACTTTACAGTAAGTATTTGGCTTTTACATCAGAATAACACAGTCATGTTACTACTTATAATGAGGGGGGGAAGTATTGATTATTTATATGCGAGCGGAGTCGCGCTGCAACTAAAGTGATAAATACATTAACTTGACGAATTCACGAAAATAACCTCTTTATAAAACCACACAAATGTCGTTAAATTTACAATACATTTGTGCCCTGTTTGCTGTCTGCGAGAGGACCGCACTGAGGCCACGTGTTTTCGAACGTTGTGTACTAGGACATCAGGAATAAGTGGAGGTTTGTTAACTATCTGAGTGATGGGTTGCGCCAGTGGGTTGCACCTTGCACAGTGACGTCAAATTAACTCACGAAAAGTTAAATACATAATTATACCTTATAATGTAATTTTATTTGTATTTCCGTAAACAAAGTTTTCATTTATTCGTGAAACGTTACGCTCTGTAAAGTTATGAATATATACAAGTACTACAACTGCTACAGGAGCCGTGCTACTCCACACCAAGCTTCCCTCGAACTCAACCAATTAAATTGGGCAAAAGCTCAAATGAAAAAGCTCTTTAAAACCGGAGACATAGAAATCCAAGAAAACATAAGAAATGTACTGAAAGACATGCGTTCGCGTAAAGATTGAAAAATGCGACAGTTAGATGATTTCCAATGCTTGATGATGTCCACCGGCGGAAAATTGCAGACTCCGTAAGATTGTAAAATATCGCGTGAAATTGTGAACAATTCTTTCTAAATAAGGCACGGATATATTGGAAACTAATGAATTTGGCTGGGATTGATTGTAAACAAAACGATTTTTTCATAATATATCGAGAAATTATAATCTAATTTATTACAATCGTACGGATTCTGCAATTTTCCNTAACTTGACGAATTCACGAAAATAACCTCTTTATAAAACCACACAAATGTCGTTAAATTTACTATACATTTGTGCCCTGTTTGCTGTCTGCGAGAGGACCGCACTGAGGCCACGTGTTTTCGAACGTTGTGTACTAGGACATCAGGAATAAGTGGAGGTTTGTTAACTATCTGAGTGATGGGTTGCGCCAGTGGGTTGCACCTTGCACAGTGACGTCAAATTAACTCACGAAAAGTTAAATACATAATTATACCTTATAATGTAATTTTATTTGTATTTCCGTAAACAAAGTTTTCATTTATTCGTGAAACGTTACGCTCTGTAAAGTTATGAATATATACAAGTACTACAACTGCTACAGGAGCCGTGCTACTCCACACCAAGCTTCCCTCGAACTCAACCAATTAAATTGGGCAAAAGCTCAAATGAAAAAGCTCTTTAAAACCGGAGACATAGAAATCCAAGAAAACATAAGAAATGTACTGAAAGACATGCGTTCGCGTAAAGATTGAAAAATGCGACAGTTAGATGATTTCCAATGCTTGATGATGTCCACCGGCGGAAAATTGCAGACTCCATAAGATTGTAAAATATCGCGTGAAATTGTGAACAATTCTTTCTAAATAAGGCACGGATATATTGGAAACTAATGAATTTGGCTGGGATTGATTGTAAACAAAACGATTTTTTCATAATATATCGAGAAATTATAATCTAATTTATTACAATCGTACGGATTCTGCAATTTTCCGGTGACAATGACAAATCTGTGCTTCAAAACTTTTCATTTATAAAAAAACTGGCCAAGTGCGAGTCGGACTCGCTTGCAAAGAGTTCCCATAGGATTCCATTCATGTAAAATGTTATTTTAACACCATAGACTTAGGTTTTCCTTTAATTTATAGAAAAAAAATATTATCTGCATTTTTTTTAAATTGTAGACTCAGTAGTTTCGGAGATAAGAAGGGTGAATGTTTATTTTTCATCTAATATCTTGAATAACTAAGGAAAAAAATATAATTAAAACCCTCACAATAAACCCTTTCATTTGGTATGTCACACGGTACAGTTTGAAAAACTTTTTTATGTATTCTATTTTGTACCCTAAAAAGTGACCACCCCAATACTCAAAATGTATTTATTAACGCGTCCGTGTTGGGGTCACAGAAGTTCACATGTGAACCAAATTTTAACAGAATTAGTCCAATAGATTCGAAGAAAATTTGCTGTGACAGACGGACAGACAGACAGACACCCGAGTGATCCTATAAGGGTTCCGTTTTTGCGGATATTCGGAACCCTGAAAATAAGCAAATCGGTTACATTGAACGGCTGGGTGAACGTCACACGGTTTCACCCGCGTAGTTCCAGTTCCCGTGGGAGCACGTGGATAAAATATAGCCTATGTTACTCAGGGTGAATGTAGCTTTCCAATGGTGAAAGAATGTTTGAAATCGGCACAGTAGTTTTTGAGTTTATTCATTACAAACATAAACACACACGAAAATACAATTTTATCCTCTTTATAATATTAGTGTAGATTAAAAAGGTAACTCGAGCGGATAGAAATGCAAGCTACGCCGTAGCACTCGTAGCACGTAGCACGTCGTCGTAGCGTCGACTACATAGTATACCTGTATTGCAAACTGGCTTTTTCTTGTATTTCTTGCTTCTGTACCGTATCCTACAGGAAACGTGCAATTTTCCGGGATAAAACTTAAGAAATTTCAAATGGCGCAGCGCAGACGCATGATTCCGACGAGTTTGTTCTTTGATATTTAAAATACCTATGTATCGTCATCTGGAACACTAGTAGTATGAGTTCAACTATTGTTATCTTGGATTAAATAATACTCTTTATTCCTTATCTTACACATATATACATTAATAAACGAAACTAAACTTACAACGAACTAAAATATAGCATCAAAAAATTCGGCCTCAACTCTCAGCTGGTAATGTGCCAGACTCTGGCGGCATTGCCACGTTGAATGGCAATACTTAGCCTCTGGCCAAAGTAAAAGCCAGCGCTTGGGTCACGGGTAGTGTCAACCAGCCGTTTAGAAAATTCTTTGAATAGGCTGTGAGCACAAGGGCCGTACGACCCCAGGATGTCCACCCCAAACGGCTCGAAAATATAGTTACCAATAAGGTTATTATATTAACGCCGCTTGAGGTTTTCCGCAGCCGCAGCAGCTGCACCAGCATGATCTTTGATTGAATTTAATCTTTTTAGCACACTACGGCAAAGCCAAAAAAAAGGACAATAATTAATTTTAGCTATTTATTTCTGAATTTAATCTAAATAATGGTAGAAATTTGGCACCTAAGACTTAATTAAAATAAAAAATCTCTGGTTGGTCTGTGATGTCCTAGTACCCTGTGCGAATCACGTGACTCACAATATACATACCACAATTTTCGTAATTATCAAATATTATAAACATCTGTAGTCGCCTTCATTAAGCGGTAGATATTATTAAAATGGACACGAATACTTGAATGAATGAATGAGTACCCCGCAACATCAATAAACCCCGTTCATCAAACCTCTTGGAGACTTCTACTGTCCCAGTATTCAGCACGTGGCCAGGGGCCCCGTTATTAGCAGAATACGCGCTGGTAAGTTTGTAACTAGTGCAAGGGTCCCTTAATTTGGAGTTTGAAACTTGAAACATGGCTACCAATATATAATTTATGAACTTTTGTCAATCAATACAACGAAGAATAAGAAAAATCCAGTCAAGTGTGAGTCGGTCTCGGTCGCACAGGGTTCTTTCCGCACGAATCTTGTTTTTTAACACGTTTCTTTGAAACCATAGATTTTTTTAGGTTTTCCTGTAATCTATAAGTACAGAACAATTGTATGCATGACGCACCTTGGTTGTCGCACGCTGTTGAGGTGCTAATCAGAAGACCCACAGATAACCTTACATTTTTTTTTTGTTTTTGTATCTGTGTTTGTTTAATAACAATAGTTTTTAAGAACAATGTTACTAACAATTGGGCCTTGCCATAAATAAACAAATATTAAATTTAATTAAATTTAATGTTTTACGGTGCCGTACCCGAAGGGTTGAAACGCAGCCAAATTTCTATCACTCAAGTGTCCGTCGTGCGTCGTCTGTTAAACAGGTTTTACAGCCAAACGGTTGGAGCTACAATCTTCAAATTTTCACAGTATAAGCATCTTCTTGACTCAAAATCATAAAAATTGACAAAAAATATTGTTAAATGTTTTAAGCAGCCAAAAAGGATACAGCAAAAAGGGGGCGCGAAATTATTTTTTTGAACTTCCCTTTCGAGTGGGGTATCGTGTTTTAGAGCTCGTTGAATAAATAAAAACTGTATTTTTGTTCAATTTTTTTTTAAAAACAAAGCAATGAGAAGCCCCAAAGTCAGCGTTTTTTATACAAAATTTTGTTCCGTAACCTTTTTTAACTTTCCATTGGCCTATGAGCTTGTAATTTGGTGATAATGTTTACTATTACGTATATAACTGACACATACCAATATTATTAATATAAAATTCCCTTATTTTATTAGTTTTTGCTGCATGAGTTCACGGTTCCTTTTGATATCCCATAACTTTAAGATTACATTCTATGAATAGAAATAATGCTACATGCCTAAAAAACATGAGATCGAAATGCGTAGTTACGCAGCTAACACCAAACTTAACAAAGATAATTCAAAAATTGTCACCAGTATAACAAGTCTGTACCTAAACGTTATTGATAAGTAAGATCAGTCATCCACTTATTAAGGTTAATATAGTTTTTCAGGTAATGTTGCTTTAGGTAAAGTCGCAGTTTTATCTAATTATTTTGTAGAAGACATAAAAAGAAAAAAAAATTGAATTCTAAAATATTGAATATGCTATTCGAGTCTTTTAGGTGGTCTAATTAATACCCTAGAGTATCCGTTGTATAGATTCCCTAAAAATAACCATACTCATTACATACCTTTAAATGAGAAATTCTTGTATACATGTAAATACATATGTAGTATATAATCTAAATCTCGGAAACGGCTCCAACGATTTTCATGAAATTTAGTATGCAGCGGGTTTCGGGGGCGATAAATCGATCTAGCCAGGTTTCATTTTTAGAAAACGTTAACCAAAAAAAATAGCCATCACTTTCTCATCATCAGGTCATCCAGGTACTGTATAATAATGAACCAATTCCCAATTAAATGATTTCTCATCACTTTCTATAATGCTAGGAATCTGAATTCCTGATCGGAAAATCTTATCAGGTCACTGCGTATGCGGCCAGCCTAAGAACCGTTGGGATATTCCGTCTAAGAGTGGCCGTACTGAGGCCACGTGTTTTTAAACTATAAGTACTAGGACATCAGGAATCAACTGGAGGTACGCTAATAATATCTGATGAGGTTGCCACGTTGTATGGAAATGTTTATCCTTTGTCCAAGATAAAAGCCAGCCCTTGGTTCATGCAAAGTATTAAGTAAGTAAGTGTGCTCAAATTGTTTAGATTAATGACTACTTATTAAATTTTTCAGGGTTCCATACCTGAAAAAAAAAACGGAATCCTTACAAGAAATGTCGTTACCGTTATTTCTGATTTTAGTTACGTGAAAATAAATCTTTTAAGCGCTTTACTTTTCATAATGACAAGTAGTACCTATGTAAGTAATAAGTAGTAAGTATGTGGCGTTTTATTTTAAGAAGTCTCGACTGCACTGGGGTCGATACCTCGCCAGTCTATGACGTCATTGTATGTATGACGTCATACCGCGAGTTCCTACACGTCCTGGTACCGACTTCTCAGTTCAGAATGTACTAGGGCGAGAGAATTGATTGGCTTTGAATACAGTGGTAAACGTCAGTGTTTTCTGCGACTACCCTCTTCGGAGTTTCCATTAATAGTCCTCCTGATTTTGATTTAGTGTTATTTTCATTTGTTCAAACTATACATAAATTCTTTATACATAACTGGAAATGTTTTATTTATTTAAACCAATTTTTACATTGCTTTGTAGCGATGTAGCCTAAAGTGCTTATTATTTTTAATTGTAAAAGATAACATTCAAAAGTAGCCAAATAAAGTGTGTAGAAATGGTTAACGTTATTTAGGATAACGTTTGATTGACAGCCAAAACTCCTAAACGGTAGGACAGATTTTAATGAAATGTTTAGGATGTCTTTAAGTGGATCTGTGGATGGTTTTGATTATCCATTTTAACCGGTAGGGGGCGCTGTAATCGAGTTCTAGAAGAAAAACAAGTGTTGATTTCGCCACTTCTAATGTCCTGGTATTCAATGCTTTAAGCCACGTGGCGAAGCAGGTATATGTCAAAACGAGGCATGAAGCTGGGTAGTGTTTATGTCAAGGTCGTCTGTTGCACCGGGCAGTTTGGACTCGCCCTTGTTGTGTTGAATCGATATTCGCACACTCCAGTTGAATCTTGCTATCCTGGTATTCAATGACGAAAAACACGTGGCATCGCAGAGCCGCCTCTGTTGTCATAGATCTTATAGACTCGGCTAAAATTCTTTTTTATAAAAAAGAATTTTAAAACAATTATGAGCAGTTTCTATTAGTAAAGTAAAAACGTACGAATTATTAGAAATACATTGTAACATCTAATTTTTAACAGATTTAAAAAAAAGGAGGAATTTCTCAATTTGGTTGGTATTTTTTTATTTATGTATGTACCTACACCGATTACTACGGTATTTTTGATCCGGTTTCTGTGATTCTTTAGTTCGATGCGGTAATTCAGTAGTTTTTATTTTATGAGCACTTTTGCTGACTTGGATCAAGTAAGTATTGCATACCTACTTGTTTTATGTTTCCCGATTACTCAAAGACGCATGGACCGAATTTGGGAAGTTCTTCTTTTGTTTGAATTCATCCCAGGTGGTCCCATGGTAATCAGATCAGGATCTGATGATGGGATCCCGGAGAAATCGAGGGATCTCTTCATATTTAATGGGCACAGTTGAAGCGGTTTGGGTATTTTTTTTATTATTTATTATTTTACTTACTAATCTGGAATGGATTTGGTTTGCAAAGGCGCGCAACGGAACTCCTTAACGGTAAATGGCGCGAATGTGAAGATTAATTCATTAAGGGTACCATTTCAATCCTTAAGGTACCTTACCACAATATTTGCTTACTATTAAGTTTTAAGGGGAAGTTTTTGGGGGGTATCAGCTTAGTGCTGAAAGTGTAAATTATTTTTTTTACAAAAAATACAACCAAATTCCAAAAAAACCCGCTACAAAGTACAAATAACTAAAATTTTAAGTCGGTGTGAAAAACCACACCAGAAACACTGACTTCCACAATTAAAGTTATTTTGTACTATGGAGTAGTAGTACTTTTGGACGTCGGCTTTATTTTTTTTGTGGTATCAAACTAGGTATAACCTTAGGTATCTAACTAGCTATCTTATCAAAAGTTTAAAATGTTTGGAATTGATTAACGTGAAAATCGATAATGTCAATCAAGATAGATTGTCAAATGTCACTTGCTACGAGTATTTGCGTATTGATTCCTCACGTTCATACAAACTTTCGAGTCCTTTATCTTTGAAATAAATTAACCGATTTTAATGAGACTCTATGAAAAAATATAAAATGGAATGAAATTATAAAATGGAAAAATAGTCAAATTATGAAACTGTGATAAACACTTTGAACACTTTTGGATTTATGTACAACTACCTATTACAATATATAAACTTAAATGAAAAAAAAAACTCTAACTAAAAATAGTCTAAAATTTGGCGTCGAAAAATTCCTCTGCATCGCTGGCCACTGGTAATGTACCCAAAAGGCTGGCAGCATTACCACATTGTATAGCATTGCTTATCCTTTGTCCAAGGTAAAAGCCAGCCCTTGGGTCACACGAAGTGTCAACTAAGCTTCTTGACAGATCTTTAAACAAGTTATGAGCACTGGGACCCCATGACCCGAGAGTTTCAACCCCAAACGGCTCGAATATATAACTACCAACGGGGTTATTATATTTCCGCCGCTTGAGGTTCTCCGCAGCCGCAGCGGCAGCGTCAGCACAGCACGATGGGCTAGGAAGATGGGATGGCGCAAGAGTATCGACACAAGTAGCGTCTCACACTAATGGCCTACCCATCNACACCAGAAACACTGACTTCCACAATTAAAGTTATTTTGTACTATGGAGTAGTAGTACTTTTGGACGTCGGCTTTATTTTTTTTGTGGTATCAAACTAGGTATAACCTTAGGTATCTAACTAGCTATCTTATCAAAAGTTTAAAATGTTTGGAATTGATTAACGTGAAAATCGATAATGTCAATCAAGATAGATTGTCAAATGTCACTTGCTACGAGTATTTGCGTATTGATTCCTCACGTTCATACAAACTTTCGAGTCCTTTATCTTTGAAATAAATTAACCGATTTTAATGAGACTCTATGAAAAAATATAAAATGGAATGAAATTATAAAATGGAAAAATAGTCAAATTATGAAACTGTGATAAACACTTTGAACACTTTTGGATTTATGTACAACTACCTATTACAATATATAAACTTAAATGAAAAAAAAAACTCTAACGAAAAATAGTCTAAAATTTGGCGTCGAAAAATTCCTCTGCATCGCTGGCCACTGGTAATGTACCCAAAAGGCTGGCAGCATTACCACATTGTATAGCATTGCTTATCCTTTGTCCAAGGTAAAAGCCAGCCCTTGGGTCACGCGAAGTGTCAACTAAGCTTCTTGACAGATCTTTAAACAAGTTATGAGCACTGGGACCCCATGACCCGAGAGTTTCAACCCCAAACGGCTCGAATATATAACTACCAACGGGGTTATTATATTTCCGCCGCTTGAGGTTCTCCGCAGCCGCAGCGGCAGCGTCAGCACAGCACGATGGGCTAGGAAGATGGGATGGCGCAAGAGTATCGACACAAGTAGCGTCTCACACTAATGGCCTACCCATCCTGATCATATCCATGGAAATAACGACATGAGACTTAATACACATAAAACAAAATCCCTAGGTCTAAATAGTTACTGGAGTGTTCACTTTTTCAAAAAACAATTTAGAGATAGCAATTTTAATTTTTCTTTAGAAGTTAGGCAAACCATTAGTAACTTTTGTAATTCTTTTATCTAACACCAAAAAACATTAAGCAAGTGATGACCTTATTTATTTATTTTATTTATTTAACAGTTTATGTACACACATATAACAAATAAATAAGAAGAAGGGAACAGAAAAATAGGTACAAAGGTGATGCTTATTTCTAAAGAAATCTCTTCCAGCATACCTGCGAAAGGAGAGTCGAATAAAAGAGATGTAGACATCGTGTGTAAAAGTTATGTTAACGTAAAAAGACAAAAAAAAAACTTAATAAATATGACTAAAATTAATATCATACTAATACATACTACTTAAATAATACTATAAGAATAATAATAATATATACTTTAAATATGCAACTATGATGGTAGGTACCGAAAGGTAGTGTTCTTTCACTCTTCTTTTAAAATCCACTACCTTCCACTTCCAGAAAAGGACTTCTAGCAATGTCAAATTTTATGTAAAGTTGTTTTGTAAAAAATATTCGCATACAGAACTTCCTCCTTTTTTGAAGTCGGTCAAAAACAAACTATGCTAGATGAAGGTTTAAGAAGGGCACTTAATTAGATAAAATGAAATATATGCGGCGCGGGCAGTACCGAAAACCTTTTAATGTACCAAAAGATTTACTGATGGCACTAATATTTGAAATTTCAATAGCTCCAGAAGATTTCTGATATCCTCGTATTCTATGCTAAACGCGTGGCCTCAGAGTATTTCAAACACACACGGCAAAGTATTTGTATGCCACCGTCTGCCTCGCCCACATCAAGTTATGGGGT
Organism: Mamestra configurata; assembly: GCA_002192655.3. NCBI lineage: Eukaryota > Metazoa > Arthropoda > Insecta > Lepidoptera > Noctuidae > Mamestra > Mamestra configurata. The sequence continues at coordinate 6,017 of NDFZ01002023.1, read as the reverse complement.
TCATTGATGCTGCGAAGCTGACCTCCTGATGACATCTAATATCTTGGTATTTCAGGTCTAAGAACACGTGGCAAGAGACGCCAGGGTTCTCAATGAGGTGAAATAAATAATGGACTGGTCCTAAACGAACTAGTTAAGGACCAGTCTATTTTTGATTGCCTTCTATTGATTCCTGATATCCGTGTATCCAGTATTGTGAAGCACGTGGCATGGGCGTGTACCGGAGTCCGCAAGGGGTTGGTTCATCCGTTATTGAGGGGTGGAGCTTTAAAAGTCATAGTTTTAAATGGAGTGCTATCAGATCATTTTGCTTCAATCGAATCACGGCATAAAGTACTAAGGTCTATTTTTCTACTCACAGGTTTTCGTTTTGCCAATAATGTAACCAATGCAAATGGTTGAATCAACGAACGAAAAAGATAACAGCAGTGTTGCTGAAAACTTGGATTGGGCACTTCCCCCCACTCACTATTTATCACAAAACGAACATCATCCCGCAGGATCTAACCTTCTGCGGTCCACTTGGAAGTCCCTGAACCTCCTCAGAGTCTAAGTAGAAAGTTGTAACTCCAATGATGACAGAATAGCAGCAGGTTGTGGATGTGGAGCCGAGTCACAAACTATGCTCCACCCACTATCCTGTTTTATGCTCCAAAACATGCAGCCAAAGTAGCCTAGCTGCCACCGAAAGCGAATAAAAAGGCCGTTTTGAGGATTATTTTTTCTTGTATGTACTTGTAGTAGGGATTTGATATTTTGGTTCATGCTTTTCGACTTTATGATTTAGCTAAATTCTAAAGGAATACACGTAGCAAAAAAAAAAACTCGATAGAAATAAATTGCAAAGTTCGCTCTAACTCATTGTGTCATGTATTAGGTACCTATATAGGTTTTATGAAAACTGCTTTTAAACATAGAAAATAACCTTATCCAGCTAAAACACAACAGATGTTGAATTCATTATTATACTTTTATGTTATAAAATTCGTAATTTAATATTTGGCACTAACGTCGTTTGTTCCGCTCATTCTATCGCCATCTCGTATTTTGCCTTTTAAAAGTATTTGCATCACTGTCGATTCTGATGGTCCATGGACCTCGTCGACTATAATCTATGTCACTTGTATGCAGATTCGAGCTGACTGACATTCGTATTAAAAAAAAAACCAAAAATGTTGTACATATTATTTCAGCTGCTTAAGGTATTGGAAGACTACTTTGACAAAACATACTAAGCCACGTCGTAGCACTCGTAGCTTGTGCAAGTCGCCATCTTTATTCTGATGTCAGGGACGCGGTGGTGTCACATAAGTATTTCTGAAATTAACATGAGAACTTGTATTAAAATATGAGAAGTCCGTAAGTAGTTAGTTCCGATTTTGGACACGCGCCAAAAGTTTCATGACATGTAAAACAACGTCACTGTAGCTGTGGTGTTATTATTGTAAGAAGTCTAGACTGCATTAGTCAATGCGTCGATAGTTTGTGACGTCACTTTATGATGTCATACCACGAGTTCCTACTCGTCCTAGTAGCGACTTCTCAGTGCATTTGTACTAGGGCATCAGAATTGATAGGCAGGTAAGTGGTGACGTCGTGTTTACTACAACCCCATTCAACTATTTTTTTAACGATTGGCTAATTTTGATTTATGCCTTTTTGTTTTTATTATTATTAATTCATTTATTTCAGACATTGTTCATACATTATTTAAATGTTCAATTCCAATAAAAACACAGTACATTAAAATAATCAACAATAAATTAAATTAAACATACACATTACAATTAAATTTAATAAACAATGTCACAATTAAATTAAATTAAGTATAGGCAAATTCAACCTGTATTTTGTGAAGTTAATATATAATGTAATTTAGAAAAAATTACGATAGGTAGTTATGTATGGTAGAGGTTTGTTTAGTTCTTGTCAAGTACCTACGCATTGACGGTTCTACGCACTAATATCAATCCGCATACTCATAGGTATCGAAGATATAACAGAGTCGAGTTATATTGTTCATTTCACGAATTTTCTTTGTTCTCTAGCCGGCTTTTATCAGAATATCTCAATACACACACAGTCCAAATTCGCAGACCTTAACGATATTCATATTTATAATGCACATTTTTCTGTTGTTTCTGGTAACTTCTGATATCTTGGTATTCAATGGCCTTAAACCACGTGGCAAAGCAGGAGAGCAACTTTAAAACGAGGGGTGAAGCTAGGTCGTCCGTTGCACCGGGCAGTTTGGACTCGCCCAGTATGTTGAATCGATATTTGCGACCTGCTTGTGATTCCTGATGTCCTAGTATTCAATGTTAAATAATCACGTGGCCTCACAGAGTCGCATCTGTTCATACAAATAAATACCTCCGCGATTACTGAATGAAAAAATTGTAGATGAGTATTTTTCAAATACCTACTTTGGCTAGAACGGTTGTCAAACATTGGCACTAAAGTAGGGTTTGACACTCTTCATTCAGAAACCGCCATAGGTAAAGCTAGACCAAGCTGAAATGATTTCAAATCTGTTGAGAAACATTATTCTTTCAAATTAGTTAAATCAAAATAATCAAGGTAAATTTTGGTACAATGCAAGTTTCCGCGAAAATCTAAATTTGCCCATATCTTTTTATCGTGTATTTTTATACACCTAATAGGGGGGATAAAGACCTCAGTATCTGGTATAAATTTCAACTTGCTGTGTCCAGCCGTTCCTGAGAAAATCGGTTGTGACATACGGTCAGACAGACAGACGGACAAGAGATCTTATAGGGTTCTTTTTTTACCTTTTGGGGTACGGAACCCTAAAAATGACTACCAAGAGCAAAATAACTAAAATGGTAATTCATTTTAGGAAGACGTTTACGTCTGAAGACAAAAAGCGGCCGGGTTCCGTATCGGTTCCGTAAATCATGCCAAAAATAACAACATGCCAAATTACGGCTTCATAGCTTCAATAGTCTCTGTGTAAATCCACGGACGGACGGACATATAGACATATAGCGTAAACATATAGACAGTTCTTTTAAAACTGAGCAGGAAGATGTGTTGCAAACAACTTCAATTGATTTTTGGCTCTAGACGGTGTGATATTCTGTTAAACATGAGATATTATCAAACATTCCAAGTGTTTCGAATTTATCACGTGGAAGTTCGGAAGCTCATATCGATCGCACATTTTTTGACAATTCGCTGTTAGAATGTTATTTATATAGTAATGTATGTATGTTGTCCTAGTATATAAAACCAGATGGTATTTTTTTATTGATGGGCGGCAATCATCAATGACTCCTTCCGCTCTGGGCGAAGCGGAAGGGAGTGTCAGACTTTTACTGACTAAAACCTATCCGTGTGCCCTTTGCGTTCCCGCGGTGACTCTTTCGAACAAATTCCGCAACACACTAGGTATGGTCTGAGTTCAAGCAACATTAATTTTGTTGTTTTTTGCAGCTCTTGCCGTATTCTGATATCCTGGTATTCCATGTCGATAAACACGTGGCCGGAATTCTTAGAGTAGTTGGAGCTTTTTAGCACTCAAGTGATTTTCCTTCCAGAAGAGAACCTTCAGCAATGTCGATAACGACTAATTAAATGTAAAGTTATTCTATAGAAATACATCTCAAACGTGTAACTGAAATAAAAGCATAACCTGGAATGGGGTGTACATCATTATAAACAACTTTTTTTGTTACGGGACCAACCCCAAAATTGCGAAAAAAAATCAGCTGTTCAATGCATTTTGTCGAGTTATACGCACATAAATGTATGGGGCAGTCGATTTTTTTTATCAATATGTCAGTATTGATCCCATATTATCTTGTTCATAATGATGAGGACAATAACCCCTTGTCAGGTATTGCGTTTATTACACGTTGTACAATCTCCTCCTTTTTTGAAGTCGGTGAAAAACAAACTATATCTCTAGGGGAAGGTTTCATATTAAAATATGAAATAAAACGTACATGCGGCACGGGCGTACCGAATATAATTTATTTTATACTTCATCAGTAAATAAGCTTAATAGACATTTAATTTTATTTATTTGGGAAAATAGGTATATCGTTAAATATCGTATATCATAAAACGCCATTGCTGGAGATTATCATTTATTTCGGTACAATGATGTTTAGTTTAAAGAACTTTTGGTACGGGTACTAATCGTTGGGAGTGATCGATAGCTGATGTACCTTAGTAACTACTATTCAGGAATTCAATAGCTCCAGATGTTTTCTGGTGTCGTATATCTCGATTCCGTATTAGAGTATTGCCACGCCCATGAATCTACAGGTAAGAACGATTGCGGTTCATTGATGTTGCAAAGCTGACCTCCTGATGACGTCTAATGTCCTAGTATTTGGTGTCTAAGAACACGTGGCAAGAGACGCTAGGGTTCTCAATGAGGTCAAATAATGGACAGGTCCTAAACGAACCCAATAACGTAACCAATGTAAAATCAATCAACTGTTTTTAGCGAATTGTATTTATGGGGAGAAAATAAAATAAATTATTATTATTAAAAAGATAATTGCATTGTTGCTGACAAACTTTCGCAGGGCGGGTTCCACTCACAAAGCGGTCATCTTCCCGCACCTTCCGTGGTCAACTTGGAAGTTCATGAACTGCCTCAGAACCCAAGTAGAAAGGTATAATGGTGGGTCCGCACGATACAGACTTCCATAAACTTCTTCTCCTTTTGATATAGTTCTGTTTTGTGTGGACCCACTATAATGCAAACCTCGAAAAGAGGGTCTACCTTGACGGAGCAATAACAGGACAAGGATGCGCGGAGCCNCAAGTAGAAAGGTATAATGGTGGGTCCGCACGATACAGACTTCCATAAACTTCTTCTCCTTTTGAGATAGTTCTGTTTTGTGTGGACCCACTATAATGCAAACCTCGAAAAGAGGGTCTACCTTGACGGAGCAATAACAGGACAAGGATGCGCGGATTCGCAAATTATGGTCTACCTTCCATCTTATCCTCTGTGTGTGCCCCAAAATATGCAGGCAAAATTACGACATATGGCCACCGACGATGCCCTGAAAGAACAAAGTTTTGGGCCAACAATGTCTAATTTACTATCATACCAGTGGACATGAAGAAGAAAGACCATGACGATACATTTCTGTCCTTTTTGCTATCTGCGAGCGGGCCGCACACAGGCCACGTGATTTCAAACGTTGTGTACTAGGACATCAGGAATCAACTGAAGGTACGCTCGCAATATATGTGGGGTGAGTTGTCTGCGAGTTGCTAAGTATTTCTTCACTAGGCGTTTTTTATTTTGTTCTTGTTATTTTCTTTGTAAAATATTATTGCAATTAAAATAGTACCTTATGTTCAACGCGCCCCTACAATGGTATTGACTGGTTAGTACAGTCAATACAGTGTTACCCAGTTACTGGGTTGGAGGTCAGATAGGCAGCCGCTCCACGTAAGATACCGGTGTTCAGCTGAATTCGCTTTGACTGAAAGCTGACCCCAATATAGTTGGGAAAAAGCTAGGCAGATGACGATATGATGCTGTTTTCGGTATGATTTGGTGAAATCTATTGTGCACTTCTGCCTACCCCTTCGGGGAATATAGGCGTGATGCTTATTTTTTAAGAAATTATGTCATAAATGTGTCATACGCATCCCCGAACAGTTGATGCCATAAATATTAACACTGCGAACACTGACAGGCAAATAGTTAATGATGTAAACACATTTGTCTTGTGCTAATTAGGACTAACGGCAATGTCAGAATGTCTGACATAGACAAAATTTTATTTATCGATGCTACGTTTTATTTAAAGTACCCATCACAGTATAATGATTAAAGTATTGGAAACTGCAAAGGTTTGTTTGGTAAAACATTCTAAGGGTCAATTCATAGTAGCACAGAGTCGAAGCGTCAATCTGAAACTTAACATATCAAAATCACCCTTATCTCCACAAGGTAATGAACAAATTTCTTCTGAGATATTTCTTCCGCTCAGACGGGTGAATTCTGTCGAATGCGCGCGAAT
>NDFZ01002022.1:0-14064 GCA_002192655.3 Mamestra configurata | reverse complement strand
GGGGGGGGGGGGGTAATGGATGATCTTTGCGTTATGCTCGTTAACGGGTGCTGCTTGTGGTGGCTGATCGCCTTGCTGGTCATGGTTTTTTTTATCATTGTTATAACTATGTTGGCTCTAGTTCATCACTTGTGGATCCAGTCACAATCCTGTTGTTAGATCCTGTTGTTAGTCCATTGCACGCGTAAGCGCGCACACCATTTATGCCTGGAGGCTTAATTATTTTTATTAACTTTTTAATGCTTGAGTTTGTTTGTTTTTGATGGCATAATGGAGTTAGCTAGCTAACAAGTGTCAATTAATTTCATTGATTTACATATTAGACATATAATTTTCTGTGTCATGTTTTGTAAACTTTGCATACTGCTGTATAAATTCAAGTTTTTATAACTTAACAGACAGATGTGTTGCTGGGGAGTCTGTTGCCACTTCTTCTTCCCAGCTAAACACTAGGAAGTGGTGACGGGCGGGCGTTTTGGGGGACTGTCTTTATGTAGAACTTTGACGTTCAAAAAGTGCTGGCACTCAACCTAATTTGAATAAATGACTTTTGATTTTTAATCGGAGCCGAAGCGAACCGCGATAGCGCTGGCGTGACGAATCATGCCAGCGCTCTCGAAATCGAAACGCTTCGTAGCGATTGACACTTGTCTAGGCCCCTACGTTATATTCAACACTTTTCGATATTTCTTTGATAGATTGAAGCCTGGTGGCACACCTTTGTATTGTAAAATGTAGTCCCCGTGGTCTTCAATACCTTCGCCATGTCTTCTCATTTCGCATTTTATTTATGTAATGGCTATTTCGAGTTTAATGCGCTTATCAGTCGTTCGTAGCGATCCTGTATTAAAGTAGCTATGTTTATATTGGAGGAGTGCTTAACTATCTTTGAAGGGTTGTGGTCTTCTTCCCCCAAGAGGACCAGTCGGCTTGGGGGAGGGTATTTTGTTTCTGTTGTGTTATTTTTCTTCTTGTTATTTGATTGTTGCCGGCGATCGGCGATTGGCGATCCTTTGTATCTCAGTTTCTGGAGTAGGACAGAGATCGACCTCTCATCATTTCAAATGCGTTTATTCTTTTGTTTGTAATACTTACTTAAAATTAAATCATAGCTCTGTCATAATAATTATCATCTGCTTAATTTTAAACTCAATTAAAACATTTTTCGCAAATGGTTTTATCTTTTCTTTCTTGTATCAATTTTTTGAGTTTAAAATTATGCAGATGATAATCATATGCGTTTGCCCTCAGATTATATTAAGAGTAGGTGCCTGTCAGTTTTTCTTTCTCTTGTTAACTCCAAATGGTATTCTTGTAAATTGGAATAAATTACCGCAAGCTTGGAAAGCCGTATACTTTTTTCCGTTGGCATGATAGGCACCTGACGATATGCACTTCGTAAATCAATTTGGCTATGGGTACGCATCCATTTCCATGAATTTGTTGATCGTCAATGAGTAATCAATAACGAGACGTTTGCGGTGTGTTGTACCTCCTATTACCAAGACTTGAGCTTGCCATGGAGTGTTACTGGGTTCGATGATCCGATCTTTTAAGAGTGTACTGATTTCATCTCTAATTAATTGATTATCAGCTTCTGAATGTTTTCATAAATTGTAGCAATCGGTCTAAAATTATTTAAAAGATTACTAAAAAGTGATACAGGGGGCACCGCAGCTTCCATGACGTTGCATATCATAAGGGGTTTTACCAACCCTCCGAATTTGATTTCTACTGATGAATGGTCGCTTAGAAGGTTATGACCAATGATCACATCAGCACAGAGAACTTCTAAGGCGTAAAGAGGTTCTCCTTGTAAATTTGCTCGCATAGCTTGATCGTTGTGTAGCGGCATCAATGCCACCACATGAAAAACTAAGAAGCGAAATTTGTACGGCAACAAAAAGGACCGCAACGCCATCTATTCTGTTAGCGATGAACTACCAACGAAATCCTGCATCGCGCAAGCAAAGTTCTCTGTGCGATTTGAACATATACAACAGTCCAAACATCAATTATCGGGCAGTTGCCCGATTAGTTGCATCACCATCCAGATTTTTCGGATGTTACGAATAGTTCATCTGTGTAAAGTACTTAACTGTTATTACGTTATTTATTATTTTAATATAGGTAGTTATTCACTCTTGCAATTATTTATTCACTTCACAAATCACAATATTTAGTGACAGAGATCATTCCCCCACAGCCCCTCATTGTTATTATCAACCGGCGGCGGTCCGGCCCTTCGCGCACTCATAAACAAGTTGTATTCCATGTAGAGAGGTGTTGTGTTAAGTTTGTGTAAAAAGCCAATGCAGTCAGATTCATCACTTTCGCTATAGCTGTTGATAGTAATGTACTCGTATTAACTCGGTATAGTGTTCAATGTTGTTTAATAAGTCTAGAATTTTCAAAATTAAATAGGGCTTTTCTTTGTTTTCAGATTTTTGTGATTAGAAATATTCAGATTTGCTAAAAATGGCTTCCAAAACTCAATTTTATGAACACAAAAAATGTTCGCAAATGAAGAACAGTCTGGTAACATTTTAAACACAGTGTGGATGGTGCTCAGGCACAATGCAATATTTGCAAACAAGTTTTGAATATCGCAGGATAACATCAGCTTTACATAATCACCTTCGATCAAAACATTCAATTAATGTTAAAAACCAAAGCACTTTAAGACCAGAAGGCATATCGATTGGCCAGCCAAGTAGTTCGATTAATATGACAACAAAAGCATCCATGTCTTATTCTGAAGAAAATGTGACACCAAATAAAAAAACCAAAATAGTCGATTATTTTAAGTCGAGTCGAGTAGGTACGAGAGTATGGAAATGATGATTTCTAAATTCTAGACGGATTTGCATTCAGTGCTTTTTGTACATCTCAGACATTGAGTAAACTTTTTTTTTAAAAGTCGGATGAAATTGCCCCACACAATTAAAAAGATTGTTTTAAATCATTGTGAAGAATTAAAGGTAGACCTGAAGAAAGAATTGGGCCGACTGAAATCTAGAGAATGCAATTTTGTAGTAAATCTGGATGAATGGACATCAGTTCAAAATAAAAGATTTATTAACACGTATTTGATTATTTTGAGTTTATTGTTCATTTTTGTTTTATTATATTTGATTTATACTATTGTTGTTTAATAATTGAGCTGATTTGGCAGTGAAAGTGATATTTTTATTTAATTATATTGTTTTTAGTATGAGAAGAATAGATAAAATTATTTGTGCGATATCGGTGTTTTATTGTATACCTAGTTTTAGAAAGTGAACTAGTTTTTTATGTGATTGTTACTTGAAATATTGGTATAGTTTATTATTTCTGTTATTTTGCTTGAGAGACTAATTAAAACGTGTTAAAACCTTATTACTTTTATTTAGAATAATAATTAAAAAATATCCGGATAGTAAAATATTAATATCCGTATTATCCGGATGGTAAAAATGAACGGATATTGCAAGCCCTAGTGACCATATCTAACTAGGTAGTTAAGTTTTTAATAAAATATTGTAAGATTCTCATTAAGTTAAGAAGATAACAGAGATGTGACCATACCTAACTAACTCGGTAGTTAAGTTTTTAATTAAAATTCTTCCGTCACTTACCGAGCGACTGACAGACAACGCACAGCCGAAACTACGGTAAATATATTTATTGAGCCTACTGATTAAGTTTATATTACATTATATTTGTTAACTAGCACTTCGCCCGCGACTTCGTCCGCGCGGATTTAGTAGGTACTCCACAAACTTCAACGCCCCCTCAAACCCTTTTTAAAGGTAAGTTTTGGAAAATTAAGCACTACGATATCCATTCAACGGTCTCAGGATCAGCCTACTATCCACCCAGTTCACCCCGTTTACCCCGCCAGAGGTTGACTATGTAAACATTGTTAGATCTGTTTCAAATTTCCCACTTTTATCAATCCAATTTCCACGTAAATTGAAGTAAGCAATAATGTCCTCCCCTGAAAAATTCATCAACCCTTTTCGCCCCTTATATTTGTTATTCTTAATTTTTTATCCAAAACATTAATGCCGTGCATTAAGTTTCTCCCCAGTTAGCTCAAACCGCAACATTTTTCTTACTTAGAGCATCGAAAAATCCAAATATTTGTTATTTTTCTTTTTTTATCCAAAACATTAATGCCGTGTTTCAGCTTCATCGGACTAAGCGTTAAGATTCTCCCCAGTTCGCTCAAACCGTAACATTTTTCTTACTTAGACCATTTTTATGCCCGTCGTAACTTTAAAACGAAAGGTCCGATTTGAGTAATTTGAAGTGTAGTTTACATGTACATTATCAACCTTAATTCTAAACAAACAAACTAACTAATCTTTACTCTTTATAATATTAGTTTAGATAGATTAGATATATAATCCTGATGATGTGTCTGTTTGAGTATTATTCGCAAATTATCGGCATTCGATTGAACTGAGTCTATTAACTAATCATTAAAATGTCTTGCTATCATTTTAGGAATATTAAATTTCATAGAATTGGTTACCTCCCAAGTTGCTTTAGACTTGTTAGTGCTAGTTCCTATAAAATAGCTGTTTTGAGCCCTTTGTGTTAATTTGATCACTTTTTAATATCTCTTTGAGAATTATTTGAAAGCCGCTTTTGTATCACTATTTCGCTTTATTCTGTATTGCTATAATAAAGTTCATAATAAAGATCAAATAAGTTCATTGAACTTTATAGAATTTACTGGTGATTGTGGAATACTGAGCATACAAATGATAAAAGCACTCAATACAATTGCAAAAGAACTTGGCCCAAAGGAAATAAATACTAAAAATATTCTGCTTTTAATTTTCAAGATTAGAATCAAAATTTAGGATTCGTTGAATCTCGTGAGTTTGGAGGAATTACGTTACCCAAAAAATTGGGGCGTTTTTCAATTCTATTAGATTAAAACTCCTTTAATTGTATTAGAAGTTTCAACTACCATTACCGAAGTTAATGCAATTATCAATGTCTTCAGAACTGTTCAAAACATTATGCGCGCGTGGATTTCCTTAGCAGAGTTATTTTAGAAATGTATTTATTATACTCTTCAAAGATCTTATACTTACAATCATCAACAAATATATTTCGAAAAAGATTATTACAGGATTTTATGTTGATAAAAAACTCTATGGCCCATAACTCATTAATAGGTACCAACTCTTAACATCTTACACACGTGATAACTTTTAAACGAAATATCCGATTGAGATGAAACAAAAAGTATTTTACTTCTACATAAATACTCTTGATAACATAATGCTTAATTTCGATAAAGATTAATATTACGATACGTATTTAACGTAGTTTTTTTTCTTTAGACGATTTAATAATTATTTTGAACACAAAATGGGTTATTGTGATTAAACCATGATAGCTAGATATATGTTCTCGCGGACTTTTTTGTAGGTCTTAATGGGATCTTCTAACCCGTAGTACATCATTTTGTTCTTTTGTCAATAGTTTTTGCAGCGCACGCAAAAAAAGGTTTTTGATTTTACACCTTGTGTTACGAAATAGCAATTTTATTACGGATCCCTAATTTTGAAAAAAAAAAATATAGCCTATAGCCTTCCTCGATAAATGGACTACCCAACACTGAAAGAATCATTCAAATCGGACCAGTAATTCCAGAGATTAGCGCGTTCAAACAAACAAACAAACAAACAAACAAACTCTTCAGCTTTATAATATTAGTATAGATAATAAAAAAGTATTATTATATAAATAAAAAAAAAAAAAAAATATTACGAATCCTTCACTAATTAATCGAAAGGAACTTCGTTCCATCCGGGTGTCCCTTGACACCTCTCAAGTTTTTTCTTGTCCCTACCACGGTTGATTCAAAAAGTACTTTCTCTAGCGGAGTAGGGATAGCATGTCGTTTAAGCGGACTTACTCCCACCACTAGACTTGACCGTTTTTTCTATTAGAGATAGTTGTTGTTGTGGTAGTTGTTGTGTGTTGTTGTTTGTTTGTTGTTGTTAGTTGTTGTTGTTGTTTTGTGTCTTGTTTTACAAAGAAAAAATTAAAACAAAAGTAGATATTTTTTCGAAAAATAAGGTCATAAAGAAGTTTCACTTCTTACGTGTGTACACTGGTACACTCACACATTTTTTTTTTCGATATAATGTAGCCTATGTTTAAAGTTAATAATGTGACTTTGGTGTCTGCGCTCAATACATGGTTACTGAAGTCCGCAATAAGATTTCTTGGTGTGTTTTTTTATCAACACGAACAACTTTACCCTGGGAACAACATCGAAATTAGTGACAAAATATTGGATTTCTCCATAAAAAAGTGATAAGCTGGTGGGTTTACGGAGATGCTTATGGAGAGGAAAAAAAAGATTTCAAAGTTGTTTATATTGTTAAAGTTGTCTTGTTAATGGATAGAATCACCTCACGAAATGTTACTGGAGACTTTTATACTACTCCCCTCAGGCGTGTCGGCCCCGTTTACCAAAAATCGTGGGTTAATTTGGCCCAATCTATTTATCACTATATTATACATTAATAACGTTTTTTTGAAGAAACAAACTTGCACATTATTCATCCATGGAGACAAGTCACTCCGGCAGCGGCAGCAAACAAAATGAAGATTTGCGATTCAATCAAGTATAGTGTTTGTCATTTGGGATTACAAAAGTTTTTTGATTTCACAAATGTATTTTTTTAATTATCAAACAGAAATACAAATGTTTATTATAAACACAAAACCTACATTATTTTTTAGTAATAAGAAGTAGGTACTCGGAATAACCATTGTGCGTTTGGAATTACAAAGAGAAGAATTTACAAAACAATTTCACTAAACTTCACAAATTCAAACTTCACTTGGTATTATGAGGGAACTGCAAAAGATTATTGTTATAGTAATTCCACAATTTTATAAATCCTGTTGTTGTTATTACATTTGTATGTTTTATAGTTATTAAAAGCCACTTGTAAAAAGAATGAATACTGTATTGATTTCAACAAGCATTATTAATTTTATGATTTTGAGAAAAGTTTGTAATTATTATGATTCACCATTATTTAAAAGTAAAGTTCTGTTGGATTTATTATCAAATAGTATTAACGGACATTGCAAAACGACTTTTTAATTTCTAGAATAATATTTCTCTCAAGGCAACACGTCTATTCTTCCTATCCTATCAGCCGTCATGCTATCACTAACTCCCTTTTCTTTCATATCACTCGTAACACAAAACATTCATCTTTCCTACTACCTTCCTCTCCATCCATCCACATTTATTTTTATAACTCTATTAGTTACATGCATTTTATCCCTCCTCTTCACATGCATACCAAGATATGTGAAATATCAAATGCAAGGACTTATTGGAATTTCAAAGCAAAAAATTTTGAAGTTATTTAAGAATATTAATGAAAATGGATCATTCCCCTTATCTTTGAAACAACTTAGCCAAAAATGTTGAGAAAAAGAAAATACATAATAGTTATAAGACCCTGTTATAAAAAATATTTGCACGGAGCCCTGTGCACGCGAGTCCGCTTCGTAATTGGCCGGTTTTTTTTGCCTTTTTTTTAAATTGATGGTAGAGTAGCATCAATGCTACATCATCAATTCATAATAAAAATGGTATGAAACTTTGTAAAAAACACTTCTCTCTAGTATTGAGTTTGAAAAAAAATCTCCCATTATAATTTTCTTAATTTTCTACATCTATTTAAAAAAAAATGTGTAAAAAATATAAATTTATGTAGCCGAATTTAACTAAGTACCTATGTACCGGCAAAGATGACTGTCAGAGGTAGGTGTGTAGTTATTTCACCATAATACTGAAATATTACGTAAACCAAAATAACGATGTTAGGTACATACAAACCGCTACCTTTATAAAAGATACGAAATACTAAATTGACATAATTAGGAAGGTGTGAGTAAAAAACCGGTTAGGTACAATAAGTAAGGAACGGCCACGTATGTACATTTTGGAGATAAATATGAAAATAGAAAAGACAGTGGATTATGCATCTACTTTATGGTAATTTTTCAACGTATCAGTTTTATGATGTATACATTGTTGGCAACCGCGTCGCGTTTAATTTATGGTATTACATTCATTGAACAGTTATGTAATCACGCTACAACAAGGACATCACCAAATGTGAATCCTTCGTTAAAAATTGACGCTCTCTGTCCGCGTTGTACAGTTGCGTTTCGGTTGCCGAGTAGGCCAGTGGATATTTATACCACACGCGTACTATACACTGTGCTCACTGTAAAAATATCGATCTTTCAAAATGATCTCTACGTTTCTTCTACTGTTCATGGTCACGTTGATTTTGTATGCGTTTGTCTCTACAATAAAGCCAAAGAAGTTTCCGCCGGGTAAGTTATTTTCTATAGTAAAACTACAATCCTCGTTTATGTAGATCTATAGGAATTGATTCGAGTGTACCTACCATTACAATATTTTTGTTTCATATGTGTGTACCATGCCTATATGCCACTTTATTTAAATTACTAGTGATCTTGAAAATCGGTCCAGCCGTTCTTGAGTTATAAATGGTGTAACTAAGCCGTCTTTGTTTTATATATTTAGATATGGCACGGATGGAAGTTGCCCACAATAATGTACATTCCATATTATTAAATTTGTTACTAGTGTTAAATATAGTAAAGAATAGGAAATATGAATCCTGATAAATAGAGTAGGTGTAGTTGAACACGTAGTAAAACGCACATGCGTATCATACTTACCTACGTAACCATCCATCTCTCATTACTATTTCCAATGTTTAACCAAAATACACTAAGATCAGCAAACTTCAAATACTGAGAAATATATATTACACGGCTTGGGTTCAAATTGTATCATGTCATGTATTATCGTGTCGTGCAAGGAAGTGAACGTTTTGGATATCTTAACGATGTTACGTACATATCAGACAATGGAGAATGAGTTTATTTGATCTGTGTTCTTTTCTAGTTAACTAGCGACCCGCCCCGGTTTTGCACGGGTAATATTTGCCCTATTCTTTAATCTGAGTTTTTACTGATGTTCGCCCGAAAATCGCTTTTTGGACACTTGGCAAAATATCGTCTTTCCTACAGTATTTATAATTTGAATTATAATATTATACATTAACGAGTGTATTGGTATTATGTCCATGTATTAAAATAATTTCCTCTGTTTGCTTAGATAAAATAATCTTAAAATTTTGTTTGTATTTGTTTTTGGTAGAGTGCAGATATTTAATCGAAATAATCTGTTTATAATTTAATTTACCAAACCATTTACCGTAGGTAAATAATTATCGGGAAATTAAGTAACTTGGTAAAAATAGGAAATATTTAACAAAACATCAATTCTCATTTTGATGAAATTTTGACATCGCAGCTGGGGCTAAATTCACCGCAGACCCACCGTACCCCTGACCGTACCTCCAGAGGTACGGAGGTTCAATACCCACCGTACAACCAGTTGTACGGTGTGTATTCTAAAGTTAAACGATACCACTGTATGAAGTGACCGTAGTGCTGTGCTGATGTAGATATAAGGCGGACAGGAAATTATAAGCAGTTATCTCGCGTAAATGTTAATGAGTCATTCATTATTGGGTACTTAGGTAATGCATAATTCTTTAAGAATTTATGCGGCAATAATACATGTTAAGTACTGCGTTCTTCAAACTCTTTAGTTAAAGCGTACATAATAACTTGTTCAAAGCGTTCGTGACCGTTAACAATTAGGTACCTACTTACCTACATTTAACTCAAAGATTTTTTTTTGAAGAATTGTGAAACTAATTAAATTTAAATAATTGTTTTCGTTGAAAATGTAGTTGACAGGACATAGCGAACAAAATCGTAATCCGATACTTATGTCCTAGTGGACAATCACAAAAGTCGCTCAGTCTAGTGTGACACCCCTGCATGTCAAGTCGTATTCGTGTCCGCTCAAACCACCAAAAGAAACACATTTTCTGAGAGATTACGAGTTGCGCTATTACAAATCTCGCTATGGTAAAACGACTGGACCTAACTTCGGTTTATTTTCATAAAATATTTTCGTAAATATTTACTCACTAATATTAATTAGAATTCAATATTTTTCATCAATAGTTCTCGAACATTAGCTAATTTTGTAATACACGCCTTCTATTGCTGAGTAGCTTAACTTTGCCTTGTAAGAGATGTATTGTTATTTCTCGTTTTTATTATCGATATTTTATCCAAAGAAAATCCAATGAGGTATGTGAAAAAAATGACAACTTTTATTATTGATAGTCGATAACTGATATCTAAATGTTGGTAACATCCCTAGCACAGACTCGCCACCTACCGAGCGATAGCTGAATTTATACATTTATTTATATGTTTGCTATTCAAACTCAAGCTCAAAACATGTATTTCTATTAAACCATTACAGGCACTTTTGAATAGTCAAGGTAGGTCTGTCCTATCCATCCATGAAGCTAATTGCACGTTCCAAAGCGTAGATCTCTATGGAGAACGTACAAGAAACTCCACGGACACTCTTTCAAATCAATGTTTTTTACAATGATATGGTTACACCATTCGTGTGAAAATGATACACACATACACAAATGTGAGAACGATGTAGAAAGACTTGCACGATCAAGCATCCGAAGTAAAAAAAAAAGCAACAATTCAAGGAACAAATAATTTAAATAAACCGTGGCAGCTGAGACATGACCTGTCCTAGCTGACGGCGCACAGTGGTCCGGAAATCGAGCTCCATACTCATAGAAACTTAAAGTAACGGATTTGAAAAAAAAAAATTGTGATGGCTTTAGTATACCTCCCTTTATGTAATATTAACGTATGGATGGTACAGGTCACTCCACGCGTCAGAAAAAAAAGTTTTACGTTTTTTTTGTATGGGAGAAAACACTAAAAGTACATTTTTTCAGAACTGTATGGAACTGTAAGGCTGGTGCTCATACGAGCAATAGTCCTATACACGGCGATCAAGATCACATACAATTCATGTGCGTTTAGGTGCGGCTAGGCACGTAATTTTTTTTTGAAATTTTGAATTTTCGATATGTGATTTTTCAAACCTTTGCCGTCGTTCAATGACTTTGCCGATCGATTTACTTATATTATGGTTGGATTTAGCCTGCTAATGATCTTTATGATAACAATAATTAAAAAGATTTTGATAAAATACGTTTTTTTGCAAAATTTAATTCCAAGATTTAACTTATTTGTTAATAACTGTGATTAAGGTTGAGAATAATTAGATACTAATGACATGAGCATTAATTAGCTCTAGCAGGGCCAAATGGGCCCTAGTCACCACATATAATTATAATTGTATAGGTAACTCATTAGAGAATAGCGAACAATAATGAGGGTAGTTGTATAAAAATAGGACATTTGAGTTTTATTTTATTAGTAGCTCTCAGTAGGTACTTGTGCGCGCTAACTTATTACGTTATACATATTTGTTATTGTGTTGTGTTGGAAGGTTTTGGTACCAATTTGGACATTTTCATGTTTGTGGCAAACAACAGTAGTTTTCAGACCCCAATGTTTTATTTGAAGCTTTTGAGAATACTATTGAATTAACATAAAATGAACAGGAACTGAAAAAAATCTGTCAGAATTATGTGTGTAATTTGAGGAAGAAATGGAGCTTGTGTGGTCGCTCGAGACGTACATTCATAAAAAAGTATGATACATGGTTGCAAGAGAATATCAAATGGCCTGAGGTCGTGATGGAAAAGATGACTACTTCTGTAGTGTCAGAAGAGGAACAACCATGTTCCAGTTCTGACTTTGGTGTAAATGAGGGTGCATCAACATCTTACACATCGGAGACGTGCAGTGTTGAAACATCAACATCCTACACACGGGAGACGTGCAGTGTCGGAACATCAACATCCTACACATCGGAGACGTGCAGTGTTGGAACATCAACATCAGTTGTGTGACCATTCGTGGAGCTAAGCCCGCTACAGAAGAGAAGGCGAGTGGAAGAGCTCCTAACGCATAGCACTGAAAGCCTTGCTTATGCAACTGGTTTGAAAGTAAAAAACAAAAATGTAGCAGATATCATTAAACTGGTATCGGAGCATCCCGAAGAGGCTACAAAGATAAAGAAATTGTTAAATAAGAAGAAAACTGTGCCTATATATTCCGCTGACAAAGCTTTAGGTATCATTGCCTCATTGAAGCTTTCAAAGTGGCAGTATATAACATTAATATTTATAAAGCGATCAGAAAATCCACTTACCTACTTCATAACCTCAAAATTTCCACGAGCAAAGCGATACGAAAAGGTGTATAACATTAATGCTCACGTTATTAGTATCTAATTATTCTCAACCTTAATCACAGTTATTAACAAATGAGTTAAATCTTGGGATTAAATTTTGCAAAAAAATGTATTTTATCAAAATCTTTTTTAATTATTGTTATAATAAAGATCATTAGCAGGCTAAATCCAACCATAACATAAATAAATCGATCGGCAAAGTCATTGAACGACGGCAAAGGTTTGAAAAATTACATATCGAGGATTCAAAATTTCAAAAAAAAATTACGTGCCTAGCCGCACCTAAACGCACATGAATTGTATGTCATCTTAATCGCCGTGTATAGGACTATAGCTCGTATGAGCACCAGCCTTACAGTTCCATACAGTTCCGGAAAAATGTACTTTTAGTGTTTTCTCCCATACAAAAAAAACGTAAAACTTTTTTTTCTGACGCGTGGAGTGACCTGTACCATCCATACGTTAATATTACATAAAGGGAGGTATTCTAAAGCCATCACATTTTTTTTTTTTTTTCAAATCCGTTACTTTAAGTTTCTATGAGTATGGAGCTCGATTTCCGGACCACCGTGCGGCGCTCGCTTAGCAATATGACGCCTGCGCTAGCACCATTCGGCTCAACCACTTTGAAGAGTGCCAAATGAACCAGCACCATCAGCCAGATGTTTAAGTGAGCATGACACTCCCAACCGCCAGGGCACATTCAAGTCAAAGAAAAAATATAGTTTAAGGTACACAGTACTCACACAAGTGCCGTTAATGCATGAAATTATACAATGCTAAATTAATTGAGTCTATACAATGAAAATTGGATGGTCTTACAATATTCAACGAGTCTAACAACTGCTAAAAGATTAATTTGTGCGCCCTACTGGCTGTGGAGCAGGACCAGCATTGAGCCAAACATTTTTATCTTCAATGTAATCTTCCAACTTATAATATGCTTGCCTGCATAGTGTGCGTTTTATACAAGATTATATTTTGTTTCATTTAGTTCTAATGTCTGGGGAGGTATTTTATTGTAACATTTTAAACAGTACCCCATGAAAGATGTGGCTTTAGCAAGTCTGAAACCTGGTTGAACTAATTGGTTCCTATTTCTAGTGACATAGTTTTATGTCTATCGCTTCATTTATTAAAAAGATGCATATATTGACAAGATACCGTCATGATGTTAATATTCTTAAACAGTTCCCTTAGAGAATCGCGCTGGCGGAGATTGTAGATGGCTCTTTTCTGCAGAATAAATATTGACTCAATGTCTGCAGCCCGTCCACATAGTAAGATACCGTAAGACATGATACTATGAAAGTAACTAAAATATACTAGTCTCGCGGTATCAACATCTCATCATCAGTTTATTTGAACGAATTGTTGTCTATCATTCAATAAGATTTGACTAAGTGTAACGCTGTTCTGCCTAATCCGTAATGCTCAAGCTTCAGCAATAATGTTTCGTGATTAACGCAATCAAACGCTTTAGACAGGTCGCAGAAGATACCTATGGCATCTTGCGCCTCTTCCCACGCATTGAATATATGTTTTTGTAAAGATACACCAGCGCCAGTTGTACTACGTCCTTTGGTGAAACCATATTTTTTATCGTGGAAGATGTTATTCGTGTTAAAATGATAAAGCATCTGATTAAGCATCACATTTTCAAATATCTTGCTGAACACTGGCAACACGGATACTGGTCTATAATTATCAGTGATAGGAATAGGTAGTGCTTATTAGCCTAAAGTTTGAAGAACAGAGACAAGAAA